>JAQZBX010007390.1:0-50729 GCA_029593785.1 Cabassous unicinctus
CTCATATGCCTCACTCCCAATGCCTTCCTCATTTTTCCACATTAACAATAAATTCATTAGTGTGGTACATTTGTTACAATTGTTGAACACATTTTGGAGCATTGCCAATAAGTGTGGATTAGAGTTTACATTGCAATTTACACTCTCTTCTGCATAACTTTGTAAGTTATGAGCAGATATGTAATGGCTTGTATCTGTCATTGCAATGTCATTCAGGACAATTCCCAAGTCCCGAAAATCTCCCCATATTACACCTGATTTTCCATCTCCCTCCCCTCTGAACCTCTAATGGCCACTGCCTCCACATCAGTGATAAAAGTTTTTCCATTGCTAGAATCACAATAACTTTTTAATAGAATATCAGTAAGTCACCTCTAGTCCATCATTCTTCACCCAATCCTGAGGATTCTGAGATGGTGATGTCCAGTCCACCTCTAATTGAGGGGATGGGTTAATTCTCATGGGGCAGAAAAATTGGAATATCTTCCTTGCAATTGCATATTCTCTCTGTTCCTTGGGATGGTCATTGTCTATCATCATCTCTTTGTTAGTAGTCCTGGGTGAGTCCAATGAACTCAATGAACTCTGCTGAGATTCAGGGCCCATCTGGTACATGGACAGACCAAACATTTAAATCTCTTAGACATAAAACTAACAACTCTAATACTAATTATAGTTTCAAATAGAAAGGGCAGAAGAGATATTTGTAGTAGGGAAACCACACCTGAGACCAATTCTGAAACACTGCAGAGTGTAAGCTCTAAGTAGGGTCCACTGGCAGTGCACCAAACTCCTGAGTTGTCTGCCTTTTTTCTATAGTTTCTGAATGTCTCTGCTATTTGAGGGAATAGTTGCTTTGGCAGTCAATGAGATCCTGCTGAGACATGCATAAGTGTATCCTCTGGAATAACCTCCTGACTCATCTTGAAGACTCTTAGCCATAAAAGCTCATTTGCCTTTATCCTTTTCCCTTTTTGGTCAACATCTTTTTCAAGTTGCATTGTTAGTTGGTGTTTGGTAGTAATCTCTCAGTGCCAGGAAAACTCATCCCTGGGATTCATGTCCCTCTCTGGGAGGAAGGTAATGTATCCATATGCTGAGTTCAGTTAAAGAAAGGCCATATTTGAGCAACGTGGTAGCTCTCAGGAGGAAACTCTTAGGCATTCTATAATACTAGGCTCAGCTTCAATTTCAAAAATAAAAGTTCATAAGTATATTCATGCATATCAAGGGCCCATCAATAGTCTTTCCTCCCTCACTAGTCACAGCCCCTGTATTCAGAGGATTCTTACAATTTCATTAGAGAATGTGCAGAGATCCCCAGGATGGGAATTTGATATTTCTTTCAGTTACAGTGTGATACTCCACCCACTGTGACAATGATCCATGAAAACTTGAACACAATTATATGCCTTATAGGTATGCCCCAGGTGATCCTCTTCCCATGCATCTCCTATCACTCACAGCCTACCACAATGATCCTCCCGTGCCACAGTTGTAACCATTCTGTGACCCAAAACTTCTTCAAAAATCAAGCTAAAAAAATAACCAAATACAATCAATAAGGAAATGAAAGAATAATGAAAGTTTAAAAAAATAACAAATAAAATATTTAAAAATTTTTTTAAATCTAAAAAATAATTAAATATATAAAATTTAAAAAACTTTTGACTACGTATTTCATCAAAGTAAGACCTGTTATCTTGTATTTACGGTGACATTTTCTTCTGTTTATGCCCCGAGTGTCTTATTTATTTTTTGCTTTTTGTCTTAAAATATTTAGGTTACAAAAAAGTTGCATACAGAATATAGGAAACTCTCATATACCCAATATCCTCCCCCTTTTCCTTTTTCCCCTTTTAACGATGATTTACAAGTGGATGGTATATTTGTTAAAATAGATATGTAAATATTGAAGCATTGCTTCTAACCATGGTCAATGATTTACATTATTATAGCTTACATTTTGGACCATACACTTTTATAATTTTTAATGAAATTTAAAATTGCCTGTATCCATCATTGCAAGATCATGTAGTATATTTCTATTGCCCTCGAAATGCTCCATGTTCCATATTTTCTATTCCTCCATTTCCCTCCCCTCGGGACCCAAAGCAATCACCAAGCTTTATTCCTTTAGAACAAGATTCATAGTTACCTGCAACAACATTGAGGGCTTGACATACAGGCCTGTCCTCCCCTATTGGGCTCTGCCTATGCTCTCCAGAGACTCCTGTCCTTCTATCTGAGAACATAGTAGGACTCCCCAGGAAGGGAGCCCAACGCTTTCCCACTCATTATGTGAGTCTCCACCCACTGATACAACACAATATGACAAAATGAACACTTACCCTCTCCCTTGAACCCTGCCCCAGGTCCACCTTGTCCAGAATGTCCCCCATATTCAACACTCTAATTCAGCAATTCTCCCCTTCCATACTTCCAAAACAACATTCCCAATATTGTAGTTTCCACCACATATCTATAAATCCCAATATTCACCTGGTCCCTCCTCCAAAACTCCCTCAGTTCCATGGAGAGTCCACCCCACCCTCCTCACCCTACCACCCTAACAAACCAGCACCACCAAACTTAATATTATCACTGCACCACTATCATGCCCATCTCCTCCACAACTTCACACTTCCAGTTTATCAAAGATTTTCCCCATATGTGCATTGGCACACAACTTTCTTCTCCCTTTCTGTCTCCTGTAAGCCTATCTTACACACTCTAGTTCTGTGAGTCTGCCCAACTTGCTTAATTCATATCAGTGTCTGGCTTGCTTTACTCAACACAAGGTCTTCAAGATTCATCCGTGTTATCCCTTATGTTAATACTGCATTCCTTCTTACAGCTGAGTAATATTCCATTGTATGTATTTACCACAATTTGCTTATCCATTAATCTGTTGATGGATATAGTTTCCAACTTTTGGCAATAGTGAATAATGCCACTGTGAACTTTAGTGCACATATATCTGTTCATGTCCCTGCTTTTAATTTGTCTGGGTATATACCCAGCAGTGGGATTGCTGGATCATATGGCAGTTCTATAATTAGTTTCCTGAGGAACTGCCAAACTGTCCTCCACAATGGCTGCACCATTCTACATTCGCACCAGCAGTGGTTATGAGTTCCCATTCCTCCACATCCTCTCAAAATTTGTAGATTTCTGATTTTTTAATAACTGCCAGTCTAATGGGTGTAAGATGATACCTCATTGTAGTTTTGATTTGCATTTCCCTAATAGCTAGTGATGTTGAGCATCTTCTCATGTGTTTTTTAGCTGTTTGTATTTCTTCTTTGGACAAGTGCCTATTCTAATCTCTTGCCCATTTTTAAAATGGGTTGTTTGTCTTTTTATTTTCAAGGTGTAGGATTTCTTTATATATGCTAGATATTAGGCCCCTATCAGATATATGGCTAACAAATATTTTCTCCCATTGTGTAAGCTGTCTTTTCACTTTCTTGACAAACAGCTATGAGGTGCAAAAGTTTTTAATTTTGCAGAGGTCCAATTTATCTACATTTTTATGTGTTGCTCATGCTTTGGGTGTAAAGTTCATGAAACTATTGCCTAATACTAGATCTTCTAGATGCCTCCCTGCATAATCTTCCAAGATCTTTATGGTTTTCGCTTTTATATTTAGATCTTTGATCCACCTTGAGTTAATTTTTATGAAGGGTGTGAGACAGTGTTACTCTCTCATTCTTTGATATGAATATACAGTTTTCAAAGACCATTTTTTGAAGAAGCCCTTCTCTCCCTGTTGAATGGGCTTGGTGACCTTGTCAAATATCAGATGAATGTACATGTGAGTATCTGTATCAGAACTCTTAATTTGATTAAAACAAGTGTAAGTATATCTTTCCTTTTGCCAATAACATGCATTTTTGACCACTACTTTTGTAGTATGTTTTAAAGTCGGGTAGTGTGATTACTCTGATTTCATTTTTCTCTTTCAATATGTCTTTAGCTATTCAGGGCCTCTTACACTTCCAAATAAGTTTCATAGTTAACTTTTCCAATTCAGTATAAATGCTTTGGTAATTTTTATATGGATTGTGTTAGATATGTAAAACAGTTGTTGTAGTATAAACATCATAATGAGGTTTAGTCTTCCTATGCATGAAAAGGGAATATTCCTCCATTTATTTAGTTCTTCTTTAATTTCCTTTGACAGTGTTGTGTAGTTTTCTGTGTGCAAGTCATTCACATCTTTAGTTAAATTTTTTCTATGTATTTGATTCTTTTAGTGGCTATTGTAAATAGGATTTTTTTTTCTTGATTCACTCTTCAGATTGCTCATTATTAGTGTACAAAAATGTTACTGACTTTTGCAGATTAGTCTTGTAACTACCCCTTTACTGAACTCATTTATAACCTCAAGAATCTTTGTTGTAGCTTTCTCAGGTCTTTCAAGGTTTAGAATCATTTTGTCTCTAAATAGTGAAATTTTTGCTTCTTCCTTTCCAATTTGGAGGTGTTTTATATGTTTTTCTTACCTAAGTACTTGTGCAAGTACTTCTAACATAATATTAATAAGAGAGATGACAGTGGGCACCCCTGTCTTGTTGCAGGTATTAGTGGGAAAGTTCTTAGCATGTCGCCATTGAATACGATGTTTGCTGTGTGGGTTTTTCATATATACTCTTTATCATGTTGAAAAACTTTCCTTCTATTCTTATTTTTGAAGTGTTTTTATCAGGAATGCATGCTGTAGTTTGTCAAATGATTTTTCTGCATCTACAGAGATGATTATGTGATTTTTTTCTTTGGATCTGTTTATGTGGTGTATTATGTCAATTGATTTTCTTATGTTGATCCCTCCTTGCATACCAGGGATGAAGCCCAATTGGTTGTGGTGTATATTTGTTTTGATGTTTTATTGAATATAATTAGCAAGTATTTTGTTAGGGATTTTAGCATCTAAGTTCATTAGAGTGATTGGTCTATAGTTTTCCTTTCTCATGGTGTCTTTGTTTTGCTTTGATATGTGGGTGATGTTGCCATCATAAAATGAGTTAGGCAATGCTCCCTCCACTTCTATTTTTGGAAGAATTTAAGCAGGGATGTTGTTAGTTCTCTCCAGAACGTTTGGTTGAATTTAATTGTGAAGCCATCTGTCCTGGGCCTTCCTTAATTGGTAGGTTTTTGATGACTAATTCAATCTTGTTCCTTGTGATTAGTCTGTTAAATTCATCAATTTCCTCTTTCATCATGTAACCTTTTTGTGTGTTCCTACAATTTGTCCACTTCCTCTAAATTTCCTTCTTGTCACACAATTTTTCAAAGAATCCTCTTATAATACTTTTTATTTCAGTGAGGAGGATGGTGATATACCCTTCCTTATTTCTTACTTTATGTATTTGCATCTTCTCTCTTTTTTTCTTTGTTAGTCTAGGTAAGGTTTTGTCAATTTTATTAATCTCATAGAACCAGCTTTTGTTTTTGTTTATTTTTTTCTAGTGTTTCCTTATTTTCAATTTCATTTAGCTCTTCTCTAATCTTTGTTATTTTTTTCTTTTTTCTTTCCTGGTTAGGCATATTATAGTTTCTTGTATTCTGTGTGTGACGTTGCTGTGACCTAAAACTTCTTTGAAAACAAAATGAAAAATTATGAGACACTGGGGAGTGAGAGGGGGAAGGTACCATGGTACTGACTGGACACCAGATATTGCAGTGATAAAAGGTAAAGTGTGAAAAAAAATTTAAATTTAAATTTTTTTTTCATATTATTGACTTTTTAAATATCCCAATCTTTTAATTTAATTTTATCTTTAGTTTTTTTTAAGTTTTCATGAATTTTATCTCTTACATTTAAATGTATCATTATTATTTCATTTATCTATTAATTGTATTTGGCTATTGTATTGGCGTCATCTTTAAAGAAGCTTTGGGTCACAGAAGGGTTACAACTGAGTTGGGAGAGGATCATTGGTGGGGAGGGGTGCCTGTGATGGGGGGTGCATGGGAGAAAGTTCACCTGAACATATATACAAGGTATATCAAATTGTTCAAATGTTCACAGGGCATTTTCACAGGGGGTGGAGATTCACTCAATAAATGAGAGAATACTGAATTCCCATCCTGGAGAGGGCTGCCACATTCCCAATGGAGTAGCAACAGTCACCCAAGTGCAGGGGCAGTGTCTGGCAAAGGAGGATGATCCACTGATGGGCCCTTGTTATTGATGACTAGCCTTATGAGTCTTTGCTCTTGAAATTGAAACTTAGCCTATTGTTATGGGGTGCTTAAGTGTTGCCTTCTGAGAGCCTCCTTTTTGCTCAAATGTGGCCTCTCTCTAAGCCAAACTCAGCCTATGAACGCATTACCTTCCTCCCAGCATGTGACATGACTCCCGGGGAAAAGCATCCCTGGCACCGAGGGATTACTACCAAGTGCCAACTGGCAAGATGACTGGAAAAAGACCTTGAATAAAAGGGGGGAAAAGTAAAGACAAATGAGTTCATATGGATAATAGACTTCAAAGTGAGTCGGGAGGTCATCCTAGAGGTAATGTTTATGCACATCTCAGTAGGACCTCATAGACTTCCAAAGTGGATATCACCCCAAATAATGGGGCTCCTGAGGGCTCTGTAGACACCCAGGTCCTATGTCAGGGCAGATATCTCTGGTGTTGCCAGTGGGCCCGACTTTAGAATTTTTGCCCCTGATAGTGACAATTTATTGGCAATTTATCCCTCATAGATCTTTGTTGCATTTCAGTTATTGTTCAAAAATTGATTATGAATTCCTTGGCAAACAATAATTCAATTTCTCTCACAGCATGTACTACTCATATTTTCCTCTTTATCTTCTTTGGATCCACAGAGCTGGCCTTCCTTGTGGTGATGTCCTATGATCGCTATGTTGCCATTTGCCACCCTCTGCACTATGGGCTCACTCTCACCCCACATCTGTGCACACAGGCAGCTGGTGGCTCCTGGGCAAGTGGAATGGTCTACTCTGCTATCCACACTGGAAACATGTTTAGGCTTCCTTTCACAGAGTCCAATGTGATCCATCAATATTTCTGTGATGTGCCTCAAATTGTGAGACTCTCATGTTCAGATGTTCAGTTTTCTGAGTCTATCATCCTAGCTATAAGTCTAGGCATGGGTTTAATATATTTTGCCTTATTGCTTATGTCATATATTAATATATTTTCAATGGTGCTTAGCATGCAGTCTGTGGAAACCCATAATAAAGCCTTATCAACCTGTACCCCACAATTGGCAATTCTACTTATATTTAAAATTTCTGGATTTCTTGGTATCATAGGTCCTGTTGCAGAAAAAGCTTCTCTTAAAAATCTGTTCTCAACCATGTTCTACACCATAGTGCCCCCAGTTGTAAACCCCCGCATCTATAGTCTGTGCAACAGAGAGATTAACACTGCTATAAGAAGAATGTTTAACAGATATGTTGAATTCCTTAGCAGGGTTTTCCTTAAATAAAAAGTATTTAAGCACAAAATTGGAAAGAAGTTTGCTTTTTATTTAATACATGTTTTTAAATTTGAATCTTCTTCTGTAAAATATATTAAGTTTTCTTGCCTGTATATATCTTGTTGTTAACTTGTGATAGTAAGCTATGTATTTCTGCATCATAGTTTTTCTTACTCAGTTCTATATTGGTGTAATTTATATATTCTTCCTGAAAAGGCTTTCTATTTTGTCAAAATATTTTGGAAAATTATTATGACAATTAGGTCTAAACGCAAAGTATGGCATCATAAGAACACCCTACCTTCTTTATCAAAACCTAAATAGATGCTTATGATTTTTATGTAATTTCATGGTACTTGATAGTAACTGTCACCCTGTAAGAAAATATTGTTTTGGGTTACAGATACATTCTTTTTAAATTGCTCTCCTTTCGTTCACTCATATATGCACCTGGTCTAAGTAATAAAGTGATTAGAAAGAAGAGATAGCTAGGGAATTGAGGGCTTGATAAGGATGTAGCACTGAGACATGTACTAATGTTGGAACCCTAAAGGAGTTCTTTACCTCATTCAAAATGGAGACTATAAAAAACCCTGCCCTTTAACAGAGAATACGGTTTTAGGTTTTTTTCCTTATCTCTGTATGAAAAGATGTGTGCTACACTTGTTTCACTTAAGTTTTCTACATGATGAAAAACAAGATTCATTAGTGATAGAATAGAGTGAGACATAGCAATAAATGATATTGTATTTACCTGCAGAACTCCAATCTCACTAATACAATTTGATTCACATATTCCAAAAGCAAGATATAAAAGTTATACCCTGAAGATTTATAGAGTTTTATTTTTCTGATACTTAAAGGATGAGTCAGATGTCATATAGCCTAAGACCTTTTTTATTTATATATTATACAGCAGACAATAAGTTATAACTCTTGGGAATATGAGTAGATGGAATGAGTCAATTTTTAAAAGAATTTACTAGAAATTTTAATCATAACAATATTTTACCTGTCTTCATATGTAACCACCCTTCTGGCTTTAAATGCCACTTTACCCAGGAAGCCTTCCCTCAGTGGCCAACAAATACAAATATTTGTTCCTTATTCATAATGTATGCCCTGTGTGTTTTGCCTGTACAAATCATTAATTGTTTTTATTTTTTGTTATTTTATTCTTTTCAAATCAGTAATTTTATTACAGTGTTTTTAAAGTGATTTTTATTATTTAGATATTTTACACTCCTCCTTATAAGAGGCTTGTGCTCCAGTATCTCTTTGATATAAAGCTGGAGCATGTAACATGCTGAGGCCAAATAAAGACAATGGAATGGAAGAGTGTGAATGTAGCAGCTTGATATTTTTACCATAAACTGTTTGTTTTTTATACTTGGGTAGAAACTGTACAAACAACTTTGGTTCCAGAATAAATTGTTGTAGCTAACATGCAATGGATATAAATCATGACTTAGACCTAATTCTACAATGTGAATTGAGTGTTCACTCAAGTATAACATAGACTTAGTATATTGTTACAACACCACACTATTTTCTAAACATTTTGTACCAATTATATCAGCAATGGTTGAGAGTTTTCTTTGCTCAAATTATGAAAAATGATTTACCTTGTCAGATATTTCACCTTTTTCTAGTGTGCTAAATGTGTGCATACACCGGCACACATGCTCATATATACCTCGTGTTGATTTTAAATTATAATAAACTTTAATGGTATTATTGAAATCCTTTTCTGTGTAATTCCTATCTGCATGATGTGTGGTAGATAAATTCGCTTGTTACTAATACTTTTGTGCTCATCAATACCCTTTGAGGAAGAGAAATTTTCAACTCTAATGTAACAAATTTAATCACTATATTTTTTATAGCTTCTGTTTTATTTCTTGTTTAAAAACTCTTTACCAAGAATACATCCTGAACACAATCTCCTTTCTTAGTTTCTAAAATAATTTTAGTTTTGACTTTCATGTTTTTTCCTATAATTTATATCTTTTTATAGATATAGAAAAAGATGTATGAGTCAAATTTCAGTTTATGCATTGGGATTATCCAACTGTCTATGCAATACTTACTGAAAGTATTGTTATTGTATTACCACACACTATCTCTGTCAGGTATTAAGTGCTTGTATAAAAGCAGGTCTATAGTTGTTGCCTTTATTGTTACAGTGATAGCTTATTTTATTTCTGAACCCAGGCCACATAAATTCAAATGAATTTAACAAAAACTTTATTTGGGAAAATGAGATTTAAAATTAAAAACTATATTTTAATTATGACCTGAAATGCTTCATGAAAAGCTCATGGAAATGGTTGAGTTTAGGATGTGTCATTTTATAAATTATATTTTTCTTCTAAAAAGGGGAGACAATGCCTGGGGGAAATAATCTGGTTGAACTGGTATGTATATGTTAGACTTATGATAGTACTAATGTATTGGATAGGATTAAGATTTTAGGAGGATAAAAGACCAAGTGAAATATTTTTCTGGGATATCCACAGAGGAGTTTAATTGAAGTGATATGTGTTTTGTATGATTTTTTTTCCCACAGGGAAAAATGTACACTTTTGAGGGTGTCAAGAGCTGAGGGAGAGCTAATATGATAGACTGCTGAGCTGAGTGGAGCAGGAGATGACCTGAGGTGCTAATTGTCAAATTTTACAGATTAAAAAGTCAAATCCAAAATGGAAGTAACACTGAAACCTTTAATCACTTACTGTGATAAAATAAGCAACAGCAAAAAGCAAGTAAAGATTGCTTTGTTCCATTGCCCCATGGACTGGTGCCACCAGGAGACTGTCTATTGAATGAGCACTGCCATGGGTAGCTCTCATTGTTAAGGGTGCCCCAAACAAAAGAATTCTGCAGACTTGTGGACCCAGAGGTTGTGGGCAGTGGTAGAGTGAGAGGGGAGAGTGATGGTGTCTAATAGTGGAAAAGTGCTTAGTAATGAGGAATAGAGAACATGAAGTATCCTCAAGCTCTTCCCCTCTTTCCTCCCAGATATTGAGGTCTCAGCTGAGGTACCTGATTTGGAACACCTTGATTTTGAGGCCCTGAGAGAGAGGCATAAATACACAAGAGCATGACCAGGCAAGAGGGCCTGAGTCCTTGACTGTAACTCTTTTCAGAGCACAAACTTCGCTGTGTACCAGATCTGTGTGGGAGGGCTAACTTCCCTCTCTGTAGCCTGCCAGTAAACCTTTGTAGTTACCTCTGGTCAGAATTGAAGAATCATGCACAGGTTTTTATCAGCTGCAAGACTCCTCAACTCCAGCTCTTTTTATTTTAGGACCTCAGTGAGAAATATAGGCAACACCGCCATTGACGCATATGTGTCATACTTTGAGGTGCTGTGTAAATAAACAGGTGTTTAGCAGTAGCAGACCATGCTATGACCAAAATATCTCTAAGCACATTAATCAGGTCTGCCAGGAAGACTAAATATCTTCAAACATAGCCAGGCTAGGAAAAGATGTCATAATAGATGGTTCTGTTTCAGAGAGCCAGGAACCTTCTTTCTGAAGTTCTCTTATGAACTAACCTTGGACATAATTTTTTCACAGCACAACTCTGACCTGTAAGTGGACACTTAACTGAGTGCCTTCCTGTGCTGAGGCACTGTCATGATGAAGTACACATATAAGAAGTAAAATTTCAGAGGACAAACTCGGTCCCCTAGAAACAGATTTCATATTAGGGCACTTCAGCAAGAACCTATGTTAATGAAGTATTTAAGCTTCCAAGGCATGTAGTATGACCTCCCCTTGCCCAGAATTCTGCATTAGGGTCCCTTCTATAGGCCAATCATTTAGTTTAGTCCTTGATTTAGAATGACTGCTTAAGGCATTCAATTTCATAGAGTTTTGATATCTATGTTATCAGTGTATTCATCTCACTGGTGTGGACATCTGGAGGCCTTCTGCTTGGACCTTGCAGGAGCTAAGGACAAATCCTTGGTTTCATAGTGAGCTCTATCAGGTGTGTTAGTAGATCAACAGTTAATTGTACTCAAAGCACACAAAGCATCTTGTAAAGGCAGCATGTGTTCCCCCATTCTATGCACCTCCCAGTGCTGGCTTGTTGTTGTTCTTCTTATTAGTGTGTCCCATTTAACAATCAAAACTTATATAGAAGTTGACTGCGTGGCTTTGTGGGCCATGATGTGGCTGGCAGGTCTCAGCATGTCTGGGCTATGCTCATCTTGGCCATATGCTGTGCTCAGCACACTGGTTCTGCTTGCAAGAGGATAGTGAGCCCAAGCAGACCCAGGCAGTGCCTTGTCAATGTGGGTTAGCACTCTCTCCAGCTGTTTTCACTTGCTAGTTCCTGAAGTAAACAAATTGAAAAATTGAATTAACTGGAACAGTTAAGGCAGAAGGCAGAATACCTGTGAAATCAGATCCAGGAGGCTAGGAAAGGACGTAATGATGCAAAGATTTTTCAGATCACCTTAAATATGGACTCTGTGGCTCAGTACAAATGTGATTAAGATATACACTTAGGAGTCACCTAGCTAAAATATGTGCTATGCATTGGGGATATGATTGAGTTAGTGATGCTCAAGAAGAAAAATTAATTATTTGAGATAGCTATATAACAAATAAGATGCAGGCTATTCCTTTGAGACCCTAATGGATGATGACCTATGCTTATACTCCTTCAGGTAATTATGTTGCTTGTGGAAAATTGGGCAATATCTGCTCTAACACAACTTAAATACCAGAGAAGGGAATGTGAGAGTGAACCAAGAGTTACCAGGTCACACAGGCTACTTGCCCTGCTGATGTTTTTTGATGATAGCCAAATTGTTACAAGTTCAGGTGATACAACTTGTGCTTCAGGGGACATCAGAATGTTTCCCTACACATGGCTCTTCTGCGCCTTCTATTTGATGTATAGTTAGTACTATCTTGATAGGTGCATGTCCAAGAGACTTAAATATTTGGTCCATCTGTGTGCCAATTGGGCCCTGAATCCCAGCAGAGTTGCAACACCTACTCTACAGTTCATTGGACTCACCTATGACAACTAACATGGTGGTGATGATGGATGACACCCATCCTAAGCAACAGAGAGATTCTACAATTACAAGGAAGATAGTTCCATCAATCTGCCCCATAGGATCTTAGCCCCCTCTCAATTAGAGGCAGGGTGGGCATCACCATCCCAATATTCTCAAGATTGAGGAATGAACAATAGACTAAAAAAGACTTACTATTATTTTACTATAGAATTATTGTGAAAAAATAATTCTACATTACATTTGCAGATGAATATTTTTCTATTAAGATTTTTATATACAAAAAGAAACTTTCATTAAACTACAAAAAAAAAGAAGGTTAAAAAAGAGATAGAGGTGTTCAGTGGAAGTCAAACTCCCAATGTTGTAATCTGAGTTGGTTAACTTAACCTGGATGAATTTTCAATTGTACTGAAAGTCTAATTATTTTATTTCAGTAATATAGAAAGTATACATAATACCAGTTTATCATGTTTGATTGTGTTTGCATTTTTAAAAGAACTGCATTTAAATTTTATATACACAGGAAATGTCACAATTCTGTTTTATAATGGAAGAATAAGGCACAGAAATAGATGAAATTGATACCATGTGCGTACACATAGATTTGAAACAAAGTCCCTTTGAATTCTGAACTTCTTTTTTAATCTAAAACAGATAATGTTTGATTAATGTTTAAGAATCTTCATAAGCCTTGATACCACTAAGGGGAGTCCTTTTGAATGCCTTTAGTTCCTTTGCCATCCAATCAATCTAGATAATAAATGCTCATATTCAGTTTTTTGAGGGAGAGATACTCTGAAGGCCACAGAGATTTCATACTGCAATTTTATTCATGCATAAGAAAATGGCTTTTGCTATTCTTAAAGGGTAATTATAACCAATCAGCATTTGGAATAGCCCTCTCTGAAAAGTTGGATGTTCTCATTGATTTCATATTCTGGGACTGAGTGTATAGAGTGTACTAATATTTCAAAAGTTTGCTAAACATTTGGATTGTTCTTGCACTTGAAGACTCTTTCCCAGCATTCTCTATCAATATATATCTGGAAGGAAAATAAAAGAGTATGACATCATTGTTTAGAAATTAGAGTTTGTTCTAAGCATTCATTGGCCCTGATTTGTTACCATTTTAACATGCTTTTATGAAATGTATCTTCATGGAATATGAAATCTGATTTGATGTACAAACATACATATATACATATCATTATTTATTCTCATTTATATCTTTTGTCCAATAGATTTTATGCAAAAGGAACAGAAAACTTTTAAAAGGAAAACAGTTTTATATAACTTAACCAGAACATCATTTCACGTTTAAGAATAACTCTGCAGAGAACCATGAAATTAAAAGAAAACTAATATGTTTTCCTAAATTCCCATTGCATTCAGTTTAATATTTACCTTAATATCCCATTGATTTGAGTTTTGGTGTGAAGTATTAGAGGGAATGGGATGCCTTTCAGGGCCTCATGGAGACTAAGTTGTCAATAACTACAAAGAAGTGTATACTATTGAAGGAAGGGGACAAACATCCTGCTCAAATATATGTTGCAGGTGGGAAAAAAGCTTTCATTAAAATGATGCACTGAAACCCCAGACTGATCACCAGACATGTGTATGCAAGACTGAAGTCATCTTGTCCCCATCCATCAACCACTTAAACTTGTCCTTTAATTGTTCATTAAAATGTGCAAACACCTCTGTGGCTTGAGGGTGATATGGAGCATGGAGAGTTAATCTGATGTCCCATAATTGGGCCACCAATTATAGCTTGGGCCACAAATCCAGAACCATTATCAGATATAATATGTTCAGGAATCCCACACAGGAAACAAATATGACCTTGTAGGACATGGATATGATGGCTCAAGTCAGTAGAACTCAAGGGAATGGCCAAACCAAGCCTGGAGACAGTGCCAATTGCAGTTAAGGTCCTCTGGAGGGGAGGAAATGCCAAATATGATGTGCCTATCAGAATATCCTGATCTAATAGCTTAGGAATCTGTTCCAGGGTAGTATTTTTAGGCTTGCATATACTGGCAGGTGATATAGCTTTTGCATGCTCTTCTGGCATGTTTTGATGACAGTGACATTTTATGCATGCTAGCCCAGGTAGGGATGGTGTCTGAATCCCATGGATATTTCCTCCCACATTAACAGATGGCATTAGGTTAGACATTTCTTTTATCTGAGATAGGGGACAATTCACTCTCTACAATTAGCTGAGAAGCATGAGCTGTTGTCCATCTTGTTCCCCCTTGTCAGCATAGGGGCCTTCATGTTAAGCATCCCCATGGATAACCAATAGATAATTTAAGAGTAGAATTAATTTTTATTCACATATCTTATCCCCACAGGAAGGCTTGTTTTATATGCCAACCAGAGATTTGACAGTGGCCTGAATAAATGAGCAAGTATAGACACAGCCCATGATTCAGTGAAAACGTAGCTGAGCAGGTTCACAAGTCTTTCACATAATCCTTTAAGTTTTCCTTAACAGCAGTAATTCCCATTAGTGCTTGGAGGTGAAGGGTAACAAGGGTATACATAGACAGTAAGTCAATATCACTGATGTATTAAGTAGTGGCAGCCATTCAGTGGAGGTCTGTAGGGGCCTAAGGGACCCTCCCATATTTGGGTTGGAGCAAGAGTCCCAGTGGTGATGGACTAAGCACCAAAACAGTACAGCATCCTTTGTTCTTTCCACATCTTTTTGATAAAATTTGAAATTATCACTGTGCTGGTAAGGCCAATGTGTCAATTCAGCCAGATAATGGTGCCCAGTTGTTTGTTCAAGAAAGCCCTGAGCTAATTGTAATACAAGTGTATTTCATGGACTTTAGCAATCTTTGAGTTGATTACATAGATAGCTGTTTACATCTACAATCAACTAAGGAGATTTCCATCAACATTGAGTGATGCCTCATCCAATAAGTTGAAGGCCATAAAAGGGTAAGCGATTTCAGAATTTAGAGAGAGAATTCCTATGTCTACTTCAGACACAGCTAGTGTCTCCTAGGAACTCATTAAGGACTTTCATCAGAGCCCCTGGTTTTCAGCCTGCCATGCAGAATTTGGACTTGTGAATCCCCATGCATGCATGAGGCAATTTTATGAAACTCCATACTACTTGCAGATATCTCCTCTCAATTCTGTTTCCCTAGAGAGCCCTGACTAATACAGCTAGGTATTGGGAGTGGTTCTACAGGAACAGAGCCTTAAAAATGGGATTTCTGAATTGGTTTGGGGATTGTTGCAATTGCCTGTCTACTCTGATTAGATGCAAGGGCACTAATGACTCTCTTTCCAATAATCAAGAGGTCACTGACAGCCCATGGATTGAATTGGCAATAGAGATATGCAAAATATCAGCACACAATACAACTACTTCCATGTTCATAAGAGGCCAGGTTCTGGGTGAGGGTGTTTTTAACACCTTAGCAGAGTTTTGTGGAGTTAAGATGTAAAATGTTGTTTTCTGGTTGTTTCTAAATAGGCTGGATACAGTTATAAACAAAGGATGAGCTGAAGGCTTCAAATTTGCAACCTAAGCATTGCATGAATGATGAGAAATTTTCTGTGTGCTCTGAAAGAAATTCATGTTTCATGTAGCTGCAGACTTGAGATCTCTGAAAACTAGACTCAGAATCTCATTATACAAGTAGCAGAATTACAATGGAAACTAAAATCTCAAACTTTCAGAGTGTCTGCTGGTAAAGTGAGGGCACTGATTGGAAAGAAGTGGAACCCTGAGGATTGGGAATGAGACATATGTGTTGATAATGATATCAGTGGAGGCACCTGGGATAGTAATGCAGATACATTAAAAAGCAAGACTGGACAGGGGGCACTTAGTCCTTGACTACAACCCCTTCAGAAGCTTCAATGCACTGCCTGGGCACCAAGTCTGGTGTGTTGAGGCAAGATTTACTTTATGTGGACTGTTAGGTAAAGCCTTTTTAATTACCTACAGTCCATCCTGAAAAAAACACAGAGAAGTTTTATACAGGAGCTGAATTCCTCAGGGGGGAAACAATATTGATGAAATTAGAATCAATATATTTCAGAAATCAGGAAAAAATACATTTCAATTTTTTGACAGTAACCTCAAGGAAATATGACTTTCTTGACAAAGTTTAACTCTAAATTTAATAGATATTTAGCAAGGGATTTTGACTGTATATTGATTGTTGAAATAAAATAATATATTGCGAACCACTTTTAGAATTAAACCCAAAATAATAAAAAAAATTCTTAATTTAATCACCCCAGAATTCCACAAATATGCCATGGTTATCTCCTTTTCATTATATTTTATTCTGCAGTCCAGTAAACCACATTCCCAACAGGAAATGCAGGATCATATAATGTATATCTGAAATTTAATAAATAAAGCCCAGATTGAACAATTATTCAAAATATTGGATGACCCTTTGTGATGACCCTCTCTGTAGTGTCCTTGAAAGAGAATTAAAATGTCCCAATTAATTACCTCAAGAATAGGCAACATCATGATTTTTGGCCAATGAAACATAAGCAAAAGCAGGGCATATGGATTTCAGGGCTAACTTATCTGTACATATTTACAATATGTTTTCCTTCTGCCATGAAAACCAGTTACATCCCATATATAAGATGCTTTCATAGCCTGGGCATAGAACATAGGTGGTATATAGCAAAGGAATAGTTAAGCAACAAGGGACATATGTCAAGAGTCAAAAAGTGATCTTTGTTGCCCTCTACATTGAGACTTAACATTTGTTCGTCACTGCAACATAATATGGTCATAGCTGACTGATACAGTAACAAATCATTTTCAAAAAAATGTATACCAACTTATACACATAAGTAATATATAAGCACTAGTAATACATATATTTTTATTTCTGTTATTTTCTGTATTATTGATTATAAAATTGTTTGAGCTTAGAGCAATAAAATTCTATCAAATACTCATTCATATCAAACAATCATAAACAAATAAATGCCCCTGCTAATAATTTATAATAAGAACCCATCAGGGTTTCTTAACCTTTTTTTTTTCCATGGATGCCTTTGCAAGTTAAGGCAAAACCATGGACCCCTTACTAAGACAACACTGAACTGTGGATTATTTAATAAATATATCACACCTGCACCAACATGCCCCAAGAGGAATAATGATTTTTTGAATTTCAATTCAAGCTCACAGACCTGTGGTTAGAACCCCTGATTTATACCATCCCTCCCACATTCTTTCATTCCCTCTATTTATCTTTTTATCTTCTATGATCAGTCAATCAATCTATCTATCTATCTATCCATCTATCTATCTATGCCTATGTTTTTGAATATATCACATGTAGTGATGTGTGTATTTGAAAATTCATGAGGCTAGGAATGAGTGTGCAGTTATATGTTTTAACAGTAGACAGTTCTATATTTTTCTGACCTCTTTGAAATATTTAAGAATGAATATGAGAAAGTTAATGGTTATAATAACTGCAAATATGCTTAAAATGTGAAACTCAAAAAGCAAATATGTGTGAGATATTAAATTCTTGTCAAAAGATATACTGAAATGACTATTCACAAGGCTATTGAATGAATGGATAAATTGAGTAGCTCTTTTAGGAGACGTGTCTTCCAAATGCAAAGAGTACCAGAAGTAATCCTAAAGTAAGTGGAATTAAATACATAATTAAATAAATAAAAGAGAAAGGATGTTGAAGTTACATTTGTTTTTTAGTGAGTATTTAGGGGCCTATCTCACTTGGCACCTTTTGGGCACAGTTATATGCTATCTCCACAATTACCTGAAAGTCATTTTTACCATTTTACTGGTTCTGTATATAACATCATTGCAGACATAATTTATTTTATTATAATAAAAATTTCAGGAAACCCATAATTGCAGTCAAGCCCTTGTATATAAAAAGGAGACTATTTAGAGTCACTAGATTTATAAATATATACACTCAGAAGAAAATATATACACAAGTTCATACACCAATGAAAACTGTTTTTTTCACAGAAATTAAGAGGCAATTATAAAATAACCCAATTCAATAAACTTGGATATGATCGTGTTTATTTAGTTCTATCATGTATACACACAGATACATACATACACATACAACCCTTAAAGCATAACAGTGAAAAAATGAAAAAGGCATAATGAGAAAAAATTCATCTTCCAAACCTTACATATTTAGTTCTTTAAAAAAATAAAAAAGAGGAGGGGAAATTATTATACATGAAACTTAAGCTAAAGACCAGCAAAGGTCACCATTTGGAAAGGGGAAGAAAAAAGATATATGCCAAAGAGGACCAATTTATAGAACCAATATTTGGAAAGGGTAATATAACAGAGAAAAGGAGGGAAGGATATTACAAAATAGCTTTCACTAAGGAGTGTGGGAACCTCCTTCTGAAATGAGATACAAAGGATTAAAATGTTCTTCATACTTAGGCATGATATTTGAAAGCAAAAAAATAGAGTGAATTCTAAAGTAGAAGATTTTCACAAGGAAAATATGAATGATATTAGGAGGAACAGAAAAGTCAGAAATGCCAAGTACTCTATTAGACCATTTTCACTATCTTAGGATATGACATGAATGAAGCAAATCTGACAGTCCCACCTCAAGAAAATACAAAATGGAGGAAGTCATGTGACCATTGTACAAGAGGAAAATAAGGTCAACATTAATATTTAGCAAAGGAGTTTATAAAGCTGTCTAAGAAAGATTGTCAGAGAATGGATTTTGATAGGATAGATGAGAATAAGTTCAATAATTTAGGTATGTCAAAAAACATCTCTTGAAGTAAAAATTTAAAAAATTAGTGATATAATATATGGAAAAATTTAAATTTAAATATCTCAGAAACATATATGGTGTAAAATTAGAAAATTAAATATAGTAATCCATAACATAATTTAAAGGAGAAATATTATAGCATCATTGTTGTGGAAGCAGAAAATATTTCTGTTACAATAAAATATTTCTGTTACAATAAAATATTCAAATGGAAAGATTTTAGCAAATAAAAGAAATTAAAAATCCCTTTTCTGAAAAAAAAGTAACACTACATAAATAAATTATCTTATGTCAACCATCATAAAAATTAATATATGCATGATGTAAATATCCTTTGATATGGAAATAGATCACACCCCCCAAAATACTGCTCTCACCATCTTTATGAAGCAACATAGTGAGGCAAGAAAAAGTAAATGAAATGTATTATAGTTAGAAAAGAAAAAAAGAACAGCAACCATAGGTATATACAACTCCTAATGAAAGATAAAAGTATCTCAATAGATAATACAAGAATGCTCTTGCAATAGCCTTTGAGATGGCAAGTAATTGAATCAAATCAACAAAGAAATATGAAACTTGTATAAACTAGGAAAATATAGAAAACAATATTTTAAAAGAAAGCATTGACAATAGAATAAAATTCACCCTTTCTCTCTCTCTCTCTACCTCTCTCTCTCTCTGTATCTCTCTCCCGTCCCCCACAGAGAAATATAACAGAGATATACCAGACCTTGTGGTAAATTACATTGAGAGATATTAAAGAACTAGATGAATAGAGGCAAAGGCCATGTTTAAGGAATGGAAGAAAAATATTATGAAGGTATCAGTTACACTTACTTATAAAATTGCATCCAAATAAAAATCACAACAGATTTTCTTCAGAGAGATTAACCAATTGACCCTAACATTTATATGAAGCCCAAGAAGCATATACAATTCATAGGAGAATAAATTTAGAAGCATTTCCTAACAATTTTCCATAGACAGGAGGGTCTTTTTCTGTGCAATCAATTCAATTCCATTGGTCTATATGTCTATCTTTTTCTGGTGATCTATGGTTTTGGTCACTCTGGTTAGGTAGTATGATTTGAGGTCTGTGGTTGGGGATCCTCCAGGTTCTTCCTGCCTTTATAGGGTATATCTGGCTCTTTTGGCACCAATACCCTTGAGGGTAAATTTGATATTTGGCTGTTCCATTTCTTAAAAAAAAACAAGGAGAAATAATTTTTTTCTAAAAACTATTAGTATGTAATCTCTGCAGCATGAGACAAAAACAGAGAACTAAACAACGCAACTGAACAAAGAATGCACACAAATATGCAACAGTGACATACAAATTGAGGTACTGCGTTGAGAATAGCATGCATAATTTCGTATATTTTAGCAGAACAATTGAATTATAATATTATTCATATGAGATAATATGTAACTTAATTTCTCTTTTATAACCTACACAAAATCAAAGCACGGTAGATTCATTAATAATATTTGGCAAAAAATATTACAGTCATTTGGAAGATATCTTCAGGATTTTGAATTAGGATAGAATTATTTGGAATGAAGAGGAGTAGAAGGAAAACAAGGAAGAAGAGGAACATAAGCAGAGAAAAAGATACAAAAACATCCACAATGTCTGTCAATAGCAGCCCGTATTTCATTCCTCATAATGGAAATTTGTTTACATTTGTTTTTATTCCTGATAAATCTAGGTAGGAGTTATTATGTTTGATATTAAGAAAAATCCTTTTCTTTTACTATGTTTTCCTGTTTGTTTCTTTGCCTTATCATTGCTTTCTACTTTTTTCCTGTACTATTTTATTCCTCCTTCTTAATGGAATATCATTTTGTTCTTCTTTTCCTGGTCGTTAGAAATTTGGGTCATTGTCTTTAAACTTTTATCCTTTCAAATATTAACACTTAGAATTGTAAACCTTTCTCCAAGAACTGTTTCATTTCTCTTCCACCACATTTTATATATTGTAAATTCATTATTATTCAACTGAAAATGTTTAAAATTTCATTCTAATTTTTAAATCACTGGTTGTACAAATTTATGACTTTTATTATTTAAATTTAGTGGGTGCTGATGTCTAATTTAATTCTGTTGGGGTCAGAGAACATACTCTGTGTAATTAAATCCTTCTAAATTCATAGAGACTCATTTATTGGTTAGGTGTATAACCCATCTTGATATCATTTCAATGGAAATGATAACACCACAATGACATTTTAGGGAAATCATAAAACCACAATGCCATTTCATTAAATCTGTCTCAAAACTCTAAATTAACAAATCTGGCAATACCAAACAATGCCTATGAGATTGAGCAACTTAACTTTTCATGAATTTTTGGTATTGTGAAATGTTATATACTTTTTAGAAATGACAAGCAGTGCTTTGAAAAACTGATTATTAATGAGACTATGAACCTGCAGGTTCAATTGTCATTATTTACCCAACATGAATGAAAACTGATATCCAAAGAAACATGTACAACAATGTCCACAGAGCTTCATTCATGATAACCAAAAATTTTGTGCTGCACAGGTACCGACATGTGGAATATTAACAAACTGTGACTTGTTCATCAAATATAACTTTACTCCATTTTTAAAAAGGAACAGAATACTGATACAGCTACCTTCATTAATGTATCTAAAAAAAACAATCATTTGAGTTTTAAAAAAATGCCCTTGATCCATAAAGTGAATATTGAATTATTTAAATTATATAAAGGTTTAGAACAACAAAAATGTTCATATGGTAAAATAAATGATTAAGTAAATAGCTTTTCTCTTGGCTGATGGTAGTATGAGATAACTTTTTCAGGCTTTTTTTTACAGGGGTTTAATATTTTTCCTATTACCTTGAATTATATGAATTTCAATATCATGTTTTCACGTGTTTGTAAATCATGCAAAATAAAAAATAACCGTATTCCAAAAATTAACTTCATTTTATTATATGTATCCTGGTTGCTTGAAGGTGAAGAGTACTGATGTTTGCAACTTAACTTTGATATGCAAATAAGTTTTTAAAAATTGTAAAAATGATTGACTTTATGGAATTCACAATGAATTTATGAATAGAAATACATTAAATAATTATATAAAAATGTTCAAATAAAATATAAGCTAAATGGATAGAAGTGTTCACAGTATAGGATTTCAATGTATACTACATGTAGAAATTTGGAGTGAAATGGGATGATTTAAAATTCATAAAAAAGTTTATAGAAATACATTAATTCCACTGCAAATTTTAAACATATCTATGGTTTTCAAACGGATGACCAGAACACTCCTTATGATGACACTTTAAAAGATCAAATGTAAGAATTCTATGTAGCAAAACCTGTAGAATACAGCAAACTTTTGCTTCAGAAAATTAAACATTTTAAAATATTTTCCTCAGGGTTATCTTAAACTGAGGGAATAATGAATATAACTTTAAAATTAAATGTATTTGAATGAAAAAAAAATGTATCAGGGTAAAAAGAAGGCATTATATACTGTCACAAATAATAAGTCATCAAAGTACATTTCTTTGCAAAGTTTATGTTCATTTGCCAAATTAGTAATTTAACAATGTCATTTTAAAGAGTTGGGCAATGCAATCATGTAAGAAATATATGACATAGATTTTTCAGAAAATTGAGAAAATAATGCAATTTTCTGAAGTTGGCATGAAAATAAACTATTCTAAAGAATTATTTTGAAAGCAGAGAGATGGCCATTTTTTCACAGTTATCATTTATCCAAGTTATTTACATATTAATGGCTTAGTAAAATCCAAGGAATTTTTTCTGAATTGAGAAGAATATGTATTGAGTAAGTAAATACAAAACTACAGTGTGTAAATATGAATAATATGTTTATACCATTATAAATTTTACCAAATTATTTTATAGCTTTGGAATTTTATATAAATATTGAAAATGGTCTAGAAAAATTACCTTTGTATTTCATATTTCTGCATGTTTATTGTTTATCCTACTTTGTCATTTGCTATATTACTGATTTTTATATAATAATTACATTCATTTGGAACAATAAAATTTAATTCCATGCTCATTTCAAAGCCACAGATTCTCATTGTATACAGCTACCTCCTATATTTATCATTTATTTAAGTCACTCTCTCTCTATCTCTTGTATCTACAAGTGTGTATGTTTCTGTAAATCTGTGTAAATGTGTGTCTGTTGGTTTTCGTGGTTGTAGCATTGTAGTAGTTGATACATTTCTTCTAGGTTATTTGAAATACTATGCTTATAATCAAATGTAACATAGAATAAACAGGTAAAAATAACTTTAAGGGGTTAAAATATATGGGTGAGATTGTGTAATGCTGGGAGAACTTGTAAACTGATGTGACCCTAATATGCATAGTGAACCATCATACCTGAGTGTGGGCATCAGGTATGCATACCTGTTCCAAAGAGCAGCATACACTACACTAAAGAAAGTGAAAAAGAAAAATGGACTACTGAGGATTTCTTTTTTTGGTAATTATTTAATATTCTTTCTACATTGGAATTTATGGAACTCTCAGATGCTCTCTTAAACATTTATTTCAAGTCAATTTTCCAGTTTACACTTTACACAAGTAGTATTGCTGCAGTCATGGTTTCCTTTAAAACCCCAAATCACAGCAAACCCATAATCATACCACATTCCTTTCTTACACAAGGGAATACATGTCAGGTTCAGTAGTTTAATGATATAAGCACAAATGAAAATACATCTTTATCTTCTCACATAACTATGAAAAATATTTTATGCAAACAAAAGGCTATTAAAATAACACATTTAAAGAAATGCAGAATGATATATTTATATATAAGGAAGGAATAAAAGGATTCAAAGTAAAAAAGACAAAGGGATAATGAGAAAACAATAAATTTCTCAGAGTTGACAAATATGATGGTTGAAAAAATTGAAATGCAAGACAGGAAATGATTGTGTAGAAAATTTTCAGAACTAAATACAAAAAAGGTAACTCTTTGGAAAGTAGAATAAAATAGAGACATGACAAAGAGACTGAATTAGGATTGCCAATATCTGGTAAGAAAGAGAAAACATGAATTTGGGGATAATTATTACAAATAAAAATTAACTTTATATTCCTAAGAAAGACATATTCTTTCATTTTAATTAAGAGACAATTTTTTTTTAAATACAAACTTAACTGGAAATATATGAATTACATCTGTGGAATAAATCATTAGAAATATCAAGTATCCCACTCTTGAATGCCCACTTGCCCTTTCTTGTGATACTACATGTATGAAGTGACTATGAGATATAAATAGGGAAGGTAATTTTAAAATTTCTTCAGAACCTTGATGAAAATTTTTAGAAGGTGGAGGAGAGCTAGAAGCAGGAAGAAGAGAGACAAGGGGGGAAATATGCAAAAATACGCATAATGGAAACATACTTGTGAAGTTGATTGCATTAAATAATTTTATTTCTACTCTAGAACCAATACAAGGTCACAGAATTAGACTTCTGTTTTAGTTTCTTGACTGCTTAAACCAAATACCATAAAATATTTCAGCTTAAAAATTTTAAATTTATTTGCTTATGGCTAAAGTACAGGAAAATGTCCAAATCAAGGCATCATCAGGGCTATACTTTCTTCCCTAAGAATGGCTCATGGAGATCCTTGGGCCCTCTATCACGTGGTTAGACACATGACTGCGTCTCTTGGACTCTCTTTTTTTCTTCCCAGTTTCATTTATTTCAGCTTTTTGCTTCCATGGAATTTTTTCGCTGCATTGGAATTTCATTACGTTCATAAAGCATTCTGGCAATAGGTTGATGACTTCTCCTGAATGTGGAACGTCACACCTTAACTTATGTATTCTCATCAAAGTATCTTACCTTCAATGGGTTCACACCCACAGTAGTGCCTTAACTTTAAGAAAATGCTTTTTCTGGGGTACATACAGTTCTACATACAACAAACTTATCAACTACTTAAAAATACATGCAAATTTTAAGTTCTAGAAAGGAATTTTAAGAAGAGGAAGCACAGATATCTTTTTATTTTTTAACAAATGACAATATATTTGGCAGGATTGGTTTAAAGAAAAATAAAAAGTGTATGCACATTTTACTGCCACATATTCAGAAGTTTGGATTAAAAAATCTAAATACATCAATTTTTGTTGAGGATGCAGAGCAAAGGATATATGGAAATATTGCCTGTGAGTTTACATAAATTGGTACAGTTGTTTGGAAAACCATGTGATATTGTATTAGCAAGCTAAGAATAATTTGTGATGCAGTAACCCAAACACTTTAAGTCAGTGCTGGAACAACAAAGATTTCCCATTTAAAGCACATGTTCATTTTGCGTTGGCTATGATTTGAAGTACATTCAATGCCCACATTCTATGTCCAGGTTATTGGAGCAGGTTGCATATGGGATGTTACAGGTTTGGATGGCAAAGTGAAAAGATGTTATTTTAAAAAGTTCTCATATGTTGACTCTTAAACCCACACTCCTTATTTTTCATCAAATTTTTTTCGTAAAAGAATCTCAAGTGAACCAGTCTTCTATTAATGAACCAGTACTCTATTTTGTTCTCTTAAAAAGGGTACAGATGAGAGGATCATCTCCTAAGGGTCATGGATATTTTGAATAATAAAACATATGGGGCTATATTTATAAAATTGCATATACACATGCAGTGAACCTGCATTTCCAAACGTGAGAGTGATTATCTCAAGTTTCTTGAATCTAAGATGGAAGAAAATTATGAAAAGAGAGATAAACATGTTAAATCCTAGGGCATGGGGTGTTTATATTAAGAATGTTTTATGAATACACTTTGAAATCTAAATGTGATTTGGAATATAATAAATTCTTGCCTATTTGACTAACAATATATAGCTAAAGTACCTTGGTGAATAATGATTAAATTTAGAAAGATACAGCATTCTGTTTTTTTAATAATTTTTTAAGGATACTTAGATTACATAATTGTTACACAAAAAATACAGGGATTCTCATTTGCCCCATCTCCCACACATATCACCACCTCTCACAGAAACATCCTTCATTAGTGTGGGAGATCACATGCAATGGATAAACATATCCTGGGGCTTTGCCATTAAGCATGGACCATAGTTCACATTGTAGAACACACTGTCTCCCACACAGTTCTGCATGTTGTATGATGATATAAAATGGCCTATAGCTGACCTTGCAGTGTCACTCAGGACAATTCCCAAGTCCCAAAACAGCCCCTGCATTACAACTTCTTTTCCCTCTCCCTGCCCTCAGAGCATCCAGTGGCCACTGGCTCCACATCAGTGTTGTAATTTCTTCCATTGCTTGAATCACAATATGTCTATAACAGAATACCTGTAAGTCCACTCTAGTCCATAGCTCTTCCCCCAATCCTGAGGAGTCTGGGATGGTGATATCCTCTCCACATCCAATTGAGAGGGGTCTTATATCCCATGGATAAGATGGGTGATACTATCCTGCCTGCCACTGCAGACTCTCTCCATTCCCTGGGATGGCCGTTGTCCATCGTCATCTACCCATGAAGATACAGCATTCTTCAGCAAATTAATAGAATATTCAATAATAATTATTCATGTTCTTAAAGTTAATGTCAATAACTTGAATTGCAATTGGACTTAACTTCTGGAATATATTGATTATAATTTCATCAATATTGAATATTGGTTCCATAAAAGGTGTAAATTTCCATCCGATAATAAAACAATCATATGAAACACATATCAATTAAATTGGTCTCTTTAGCTGAAAGCCACTTGGAATTTAAAAATTCCTACTAAATATAAAATTCTATGCATAAAAGTAATATTACCCAGTACTTAGTGGATACATAACACCTGCCAGGAATTGTTTCCCTAAAAAGCATTGAATCACATTTTAAGAAAGAACAGCAATTTTTAAAAATTCATATAAATTCAATGATTTCCATGTGCATTCCTTGAAGCATGTCAAGGACTATATACATATTTATTTAATTTTAATTATCATTTACCCAAATATAATTTGCATTATATTCATTTGAATATAAGTGGTGTGAATGCAGAAATAAACAAAGAATCCAATGCAAAAGAATAAAGAACACGGATGCAGAAATGCTCATTATTGATAATTTAGGAACACATTATATGACAAATGTGATAGTGATAGTATAGTTTCAAAAATTTGTACTTTTCAGTTAATGGCTCTAGAATAGTTGATATTTTTTAGATAATAACAAAAATTCACTTCTACCTCTCAATATGCACCCATAATATTGAATAAGGAATGAATATGAAAGTCAAAACTATAATGGCTTTAGAGACTAACATTGGATAATGTCTAAATACCAGGCTAGGTAAGTATATGTCATATAAGAAGTAAAATAAAAACTACAATGGAAATAATTGATTATATTAGAATTGAAATTTTTCTTTTCCTGAAAAGATATTGAAAAAAGGAAAATTCTATGTAACAAACTGGGGAAATGTACCTGTCAATAGAAAATGTAAATTAATTTTAAAGTACATTGAAATTTAAAACACATTTGCATACACTAAGAACACAAGAATCTTTTGAAAAAGCTGACAATATAAAGTATTAATAAGGAAGTTGAGCAAAGGGAACCCTCAAGCATTATTGAGGTGTGTATTAATTGATACAATTTTAAGTCTAGTATATGAATTTTGTTAGGTACATTATACTAGATTGAACCATCAATATTCAGTGCAGTGAGATTTGAGTATTCAAGATTCTTTTCCATTTTCTGTTGCCTACCACTCTCCACACTGAAACCCATGCTGATGGAGAACAATCAACCCAAGTGTCAAATAGAACATAGAATGAGTGCACAGCCCCTATGCTTCTGGAACAAAGTAATGCCTCCTTAACTGCTTAGTATTTGAGAAACAGCTCCTGATGTACATTTAGCACTACTCAAGATTTTGTCCTAAGCCACAGAACAACCAATGACTATAGGAAAAGTACTGACCTTGTCAGTTGGGTTTGAGCAATCCACTAGACCACTAGGGTATTTTGCGCTTCCTTCTCTGACAAATTTTAACTGCAAATTTTCTTGTTTGTAAAAGTATGTGTGGAGGTAATGTTTCTAATCTTTCCCACAGAGTAGAACAAAACATGAAGACATGAAAGAAACATATTAATGTAAGGAAGAGGTGGCAAAAAGGACTTGAGGACAAGTGTAATTGTGCTCAATATAGCAACGGTAGAATAAAAAATTCCTGGGTGGATTAAGTGGACAAGATCCAAATATGTTCCAGTCAACTGTCTGTTTATTCAAAATTATATAAATATATAAAGAGATAAAATAAGCATGTTCAGTAAACATATTCATGCCATACTCTCCATCAAATAATCAGTAAACTTTCAGTGCAAGAAAATACATTTATCCTTTTTCTGGATGAAGATATCACCAGTATTATGGTCAATAAACACAAAATTTATGATCCTCCGTGGTAAAGACAATGAGATGGCACTCATGAATTGATATTTATTCAGTTAGAAAATAACATATTCAAATTGGTGCCTAGTGAAGAGTAGAAGAGCCCTTAGGTAATAATATATAAAGAAATAGAAACTGAGATTGATTACTTTTTTTTAAATTTATTTATTTTTTTTAAGATTTATTTATTTATTCATTTATGCCCCCCTTACTGCCCATGCTTTACTGTGTCCACTCGCTGTGTGCTTCCTCTGTGTCTGCCTATCTCTCCCTTGCTGCGAGGTTCCGCCGCATCAGCCCACCGCGCCGCGCAGGCCGACCTGCCCTCACAAGGAGGCCCCAGAAAGCGAACCCAGGCCTCCCGCATGGCAAACGGGGGATCTATCCACGGAGCCACACCCACTTCCCGCTGTGAGGTCCCGCTGCATCAGCTTACCGCGTCGCGCGGGCTGGCTGGCCTGCCCTCACAAGGAGGCCTCGGGAGGGGAACCCGGGCCCTCCCATATGGTAAACGGGAGCCCCATTCATTGAGCCACACCCGCCTCCCACTTTTTTTGTTTTTAAAGAAGCTTTAGGTTACATAAAAGTTACAAAAAATATATAGGATTCCTATATGTCCCACCCCTCCCCCACACTTTCTCACATTAACAACATCCTTCATTAGTGTGGTATATTTGTTAAAATTGATGATTCTATTATAGACATTACTAGTCTAACAATGGGATTTATTTTTGTTATCTTACAACTCGGAAATATGGAGCCATTTGCAGGGAGAAAGATAATTTAATTCTGGCTAAAATTTTATAGAAAAAGGCAACTTTTATGGGATTCAATTTTGAGTTATAAAATGACTAAAGTAGCTGTCAAAATGCTGGCTCAGCTCATGAGAATCCAAATTTTTAAAAAGCCTATTTCCCTATTGTAGGTTAGGTTTTTACACATGTTTGATAGGAAATGTATCATATAAGAAATATCTGCTATTCTGCATGCAAAAACCAAATTCTATTTATTGCTAAATTTTATTCTTTGAGTCAGACGAAGAGATATTCTAAAAGAATTCAAACCACTCCAATATAGTGCAGGATCACCAATAGAAACAAGACTGACATCACAATGGATGGAGAAATGTTTTACTACATAGAGAAGAGATATAGAATTTCAGCTTCTCTAGGGTCATGGTTTCCCATAGGTAGGGTGTCTAAACCCATAGCCAATGCAGAGAGATATCTTAAATGCAACAACCTTGTCCAGTGTTTGTGTGTCCTGATGGAGAAACCCAGTTCCCATCTGCATGTCCAGTGCATGAGTTGGATGTCATAAAACAAGCACACCAGATCTGTCTCCAATGAATATTTAAATATGCCCCAGGCAATAGGGGAAGGAATGTACAAGTAGTCCAGTTATTTAGTCAGCTAGCCTAAACAGAAGATTGCCTTTTACAACACACCATCTAAGCCCAGTATGTCCTTTTCATGGAGCGCCATGTTGAATGTCTAAATATACTCAGTTATGTGAGAGTACCAATTGATAATTTGTCTTCTGAAGGCCTTTATTTAGTTATGATTGAGAGTTCTGTTTTAAAGCTTCATTTTCCCATTTGTTTTGGGGATAATAAGAAAAATTAAAGAACAATGTTCCCATTTTGGGGTGGCTTGCACTGCAAATGATATATCTTGATTTGATTGGAATTCAGTTGGTTTCTGAAGAAAAGGCACTGTTCTTTCTCAAAGACTGCAATCTTGGTCACAGTATCCAGATGGTGCTTGGGACTTGTACTATACGTTGGATTGGACATTAGTGCAATCCAAGACTAGTGGCAAAGGTTTTATGTGGTTGAGCTGCCAACCAGATTAATAGCTGCCTAAGCCTAGCTGTTTTGTCCTAGCACACCACCTTGTGTGCACTGATTTCATTTGCAGGACTCACAGAACAGTGTTGCATCTTTGGCTTTTACTTCCTTTTGGGTAAGTCTTTGTGATTTGGCTCATCCTTGCATCTGCGGTGGACTTTCATGTCCCATGTGGTGGTGTCCTAGCAGACAGATAATGGCAGCTTTTTAGGTGCATGCTTTGTCAGCTCAGAAATTTTATTTTTGTTCTCCCTTAATTGTCCTTTTGCCATGGGCATCAAAATGGTTGAGGAATAGTTCTCATTCCCAACTCATAAGCTGTTTCCTTATTCTCTGGCCCCATATACAGGAGCCTCTAATAGTCTGATCATTTTTCATCAGTCATGGATCTATATGGCTACCCCATTAATAGTCCATGAGTTTGTAAATATGTAGCAGGAAGTTGTCATTGGAGTGGCATGCACAGCCCCCACCCATTTGGCAGAATAGCCTCATTCATTCTCAGTCAGTAGGTGACCATCATTGGGATGGATGGCCACAGCATCTCAATGGACTCTATTAGCCTGGATTTATGAAAATATATCTGTGAACCAAGCATTATAATTATCAGGGACACTTTCAAATCATAGGGTCACACTTAACCACATGAAGGACAGGAGCGGCTCCTGCAGTCTGTTTCTTTTCCTCTGAAAGAACAACTATTTGTTTGTGGAGTAGGCTGACTGCCTGAGACCCCAGTCTGCCTTAGACTTGGATATGGCATTTCTGTTTAATGATGGATCTTTGTGGAGCCTCTCCTTATTTATTAGAGTTTTATCTAGCATGTCAGTGCTTAAATGCTTGGTCTCCAGTAAGCCCCAATAACAGGCTAAATTTTGTCATTTGAAGTTGGTGTATGTAGTGGCTGTCTTGAACAGTCTGCTTGTCCAAAACCTGAGGGATCAGTGCACCCTGTTGCAGATATTTGTTTCCAAAAGCTGTAATTTTACAGGACAAGAAGGGCACATTGGTCCTAGTGACAGAGCTCTGCCATTGTTTCTTGCATGGCCTTTGCAATCTGCTTGTGTTGGAGGCAGCACTTAAAGGTGGCTGCCCTGGGGTGGCCTTAACTAGAGGAGTTAAATGAATGTCCAGGTGTGGCATATGTTGTGTCCTTTGAGCACAGAGGATTATCAACTGTTTATCCTCTCCATTAGTAGTGGGAGTGGCCAGTGACAGTAACTTCTGTTTGTCTTTGATGGTGCTAGTCCATGACACAAACAGTGAAATGTCAGCATTTATAATGCACACAGCAGTGGGGACCATGATCACAGGCACCTAAAATAGCCAAAAGGGCCCCACCTACTAGCACATGTGTCCTTGCCTGTCATGTGTCAATGAGTCCACTCTAAGTCCCCTAAGTCACTAGTATATCATTGCCCCTGAGTGGCCCTTGGATAATTGCCACTTGTTCCCTGTATCTATTAGACCCATTAATTTCTGGATTCACCCCCATTTCCCTTTCACACAAAAAGGAGCATAAGGCTGTCGATCCCCAGCATGGATCCTCAGATCTTATTCCCATGATTAGTCATTTTTTTATAGGAATAATATCAGGGTATAGTCATGTGGGATCTTCCTTCCTATCCAACACAACATTTTCACAGTCAGAATTATCTTCCTTATTGTTCTGTTCAGTTGCAGTGAGGACTTATTAACTGTTGTTTTCTCCTCCCTCTTTTTGAATTTGTTTAGAGACTCAGAGGGTGGTTATGCTGAATTCAAAATTTTTTCAGTACAACAGACTCTCTTTTTCCTAATCCTTTATGGATCATACTACGGTCTTAACCCCTAAATTAGAGGGACCCCTTTATTCCCAATAGTGTTGGTTGAGTTCTTTCACAGGATTCTATTAAATTTTGCTCTATTTGTCTTTTGCTTTATTAACCAAAGCCACATTGCCCAGTGGTTGCACCTCGCTCTATCCTTTTCTTTCCCTGGCTGCTCTTTGTGTTCATTTTATGTACTCCATGTAGGGCAACCTCCAATTGCTCAGCTTTGGTGTCCCATCTCTGTGGCCTGTCTCAGTGAAAATAGTTGTCAACTCCCATTATTTCTACCCCAGAGTGGGACATTAAGGTGGAGCTTTCTCACCCCTTTCCCCACCATCATCCCTGAGAGTAGCAAAAGGGAAAAGCAGTTCTTCAAATGAGATATGTCTTCTTTCATGAATGTCTCCAATGCTGTCCAAGAGTTTCAGCCACATCCAGTCATGAAGAAGACTACTATAGCCAAGTTTCAATCACCTTTACCTTCAGGACATTTATAGACTCACAGTTTTCCATTGGGTTTACTTTTTGGGACATCTTCCACAGTTGGGAAAACCACTCTTATGGTCACAGCAAGCAGACAAAAAGTGTCTTGAGCTTGTTCATATCTCTAACCTGATGGTTGCCCTGTATAATAGTGGCAAAATGTGTTTTGCAGAAGTTCAGTGACTATCCCAAACTGCAATTCTCAGCCCTAGAAAAGTTAACCTGCAATATGTCCTCATTGAAAAGATGCACCACCTAAAACCACATATCCTCTCCTGGCTTCTGTCAATACAAATCTCTTAATTTCCATGTTTTTCTGTCTAAAACAAAACAAAAAAATTTGAATTTTATCAACACCTTTGGTAGTTATATGTGAGTGCAAACAGGACTAACCTGGGGTTTACAAACAACCCAGACCAGGTGAACCTCAGGAGACTCTCCTCTAAAGTCATTTGCAACCAGAGAAATTTTGGGTGTTGGAAAATTTCAGGGGAACGTGCAGGAGACCATGGTCCAGGGCAAAGTTTCCCTCCTTTTCCTGGAATCTATCTCCTTCATTTCTACCCTTATCTGCTGCATTAATTCATCCCTGTTAACAGATATACTGTCTACATCACACTTCACCCCACATGGCCAATGTGAGGCAAGCTCCTAGGTCAAGCAATCACCCCTAATGACAATGACACCTCACTGGAATGGTATTACTTGTTCTTCATTGTGCAGAAAGATCGAATGAATTGAGCATGGCATGCACCTTAACAGCCAGTTCACATGGAGACATCCAAAGCATCCAGAACATGTTTTGTTTTAAAGGACAGGTATTTAGATCCACTTTTCAATAAGGAAAACAGCTTTAACATATTTCCAGGTTTCTCACATTATTATGTCCTTATTCTGTAGTTTTTCTCAATTCTAAGCACTTTATAGCTTGGTACACAGATTTGCATACAGGTGAAAACAAAAATGCAATTTGTATTGAATATTCTAATTCAAAACACTCACTGTTCTGTTACAAGGTAACAATATCTAGTACCTTGAAATTATCTCAAAAGTATAGGCATCAGTTAAGGTACTCATCCTTGATCTCCATGTGATATCATCATTTGCTTTTAGCTACAAACCTTCACACACATTGTACAAATATTTTTATCAATGTGGGAAATATTTTCCAGGAGAATGTGTGAATTACACATTATTATGAATTCGAATAACTAGGACACAGAAATTTATAGCTCATTATGACATATGCAGTAAAACAAAAGGAATTATGTTAAACAAAATCTGATATTTGACAAGGATAGATTCCATTTAAGAACATATATCAAACATGAATTAAATATCAATCTCTTTGTTTCATAAATTTTAATTAAATTACCTTTCTTGGGTGCCCAAAGGTTTTGTGGAACATTCTTCCAAGTGCATTATTAATCTCTCTCTTCCACAGGCAATAGATGATGGGGTTTATAAGTGTGGCCACTATGGAGTAGGACATGGCCATGAGAAAATTACTGACTGATGCTTCATTTGCAGTGGAACCAAAAACAGCAGTCAGCAATGAAATAAAAAACAAAATGAGAATTGCCAACTGTTGGGTAAAGGTGGAAAAGGCTTTGTTATGGGCTTCTACAGAATGCATCCCAATCACCATTGAAAAAATATCAATATAGGACTTAAAATAAAACAGATCATAGTAAGACAATACAAGCACTTATATTAAGGCTATAGACTCAAAAAAGCAAACATCTGAAGAAGTGATCCTCAAAATTTGAGGCACATCACAGAAATATTGATGGATCACATTAGTATCTGTGAAGGGAAGCCTGATCATGATACCTGCGTGGATGGCAAAATATACCAAACATGTTGACCATGAGCCACCAGCTGCCTGTGTGTACACACTTGGGGTGATGGTGAGCCCATAATGCAGAGGGTGGCAAATGGCAACATAGTGATTATAGGACATCACCACAAGGAAGGCCAGCTCTGTAGCTACAAACAAGATAAACAGATAAATCTGAAAGGCTCATGCAGAAAGAAATATCATCTTATTGCCCGTCATAGAATTAACAGTCATTTTGGGAAGAGTAACTGAAATAAAGCAAAGATCTATGAATGACAAATTTCCAATAAAGAAATACATTTCAGTGTGTTGATGTGGATTAATTACAGTGACTGTAATAGTTAAGAGATTCCCAGTCAGGGTTCTAAGAACGTCAGACCTTGAAAGATTTGGAGCTCCCGGGAGGTTGTGATATCCATGAGGAGGAATTCCATGAAGATGGTGAGGTTGTCCATGTTTTCTAATATGTAACACTCTCCCTGTAGTCAAAGTAATATGCTAAAAACTAAATGGAGACAACCCCCATTAGTCATGAATAAAATGTCACCATTGGTAAAAATATATGGTTTTCATCACAAATTCAGTTTAAAGAAATGGAAAAAAGAGATTAATTGAAATCAATGAATGCCATTTTTCTGTTTTCTTTTTTCCCCTAACTATTCCTATATAATAATTTTAACATTCATAGACTCAGAATATCTCATTTCATTATATGATTTAAAAATAAAATTAAAACCCATAAACATTTCAGTTTCTGAGTCAAATTTATACTATCTCAGTAAAATATCTTTAAAACACTTCCTGGACCCTAGTGATTATTTTCTCATTTTCTTCCTTAGTGAATGGTCATCCTAGATATATTCTCTAAGAAAGCCTCTGTATCACCCCATTTGTTTGTAAAGTCTACAGTTATTATTGATGTTGTTTATGTACGAGATGACTAGGATGATTGCTGATATATCCCTTTGATTGGCCAGCTGGCTTAGAAAATGTTCCTATAACAAAGTTAATAATTCAAAGTTAATCAATGATTCAGCAGATGATTAAGCCAAAGGAGACCAGAGAGGTTATGTCTCACCAGTATTTCATTTCAGTTTTAATATAAGACATCCTTTTGAGCCCTTTCTTTCCTCCTTTGTCTCACAATCCAAAAAATATTTTATTTGATTCAGATAATTTATTCCATTTTTCTTTTGCAATTTGTACCAGATTTCTCTTGCTCTCTCTCCCTAGTTTACCTTCTCAGCTACACATAGTGTCTAGGAAAAGCATCCCACCATTTCCACAACTATTTTACTTCGGCTTATCTTGAAGAATTCCAACTGATACATAAATATTTTCAGTCTTATATACACATTCAACTCTAAAACTAATTATCTTGATTAATATCATTTCATACATATTAAACTTGTTTATGTGGTAAAGTTAGAATAGATGATTAATAAGTATAACAATTTTCAAATTAATAATTTATCAGTATTTTATTTGTGTATATGATTTGCAATTAAAAGATAATATACATTTTTGCTAACATGTGGATAATCATAGTATTAATTTTATGTTTATTGAATGAACACATATGAATTTCTAATATTTTTGAATAATATTTCATTGAAATTATTTTTCCATAAAAACCTTTCAGTTATGCTTTTCTGTTCTACCTACATTTTTATTAAGAGGACAAGACCTTTAAACTGATGATTTTATTAAATATCAAATACAAGATTCAGGGCTAAAGATGATTCTATTGATTTAAGGACAGCTTATTGAACATATCTAGACTTCCAGAGGATTTTAAAAATTTCCTTAATCAAAACTGCATGTTATGATTGTTCCTTAGAAGTCTCATTCTTCTCCTACATTGTTCAGATTTCATCTTTCTCCCTGGTCCTTATAAATTCTCAAGTTCCCCTAGGATAAATTTCCCATTCATATTCTGTATCAGATGGCATCATGGCTTGGGTGCAAGAGAAAAAGAGATTAAGAAAATTCAGAGGTGTTATTTTTACTCTGCTCTTTATTAGCTGAAGGATATATAGAAATTATTTACTTCATAATTTTAAAACGTGAGGTAAAACAAAATTAGTGGGAGAATTAAACCTCATGAATTACCTTTTATGTAATGAATGGTTACAATCATGAAATATAATATCATTTCACAAATTCTAAATGAGTCATTTTTAGTTCCTAATATCCAGCAAATAAATATAAGAACGTGTTCATGGGAAAAACTTCACTTGGTATCTCTGGTGGACTATTGTTCCCTATGTGGATTGATATCTTAGCTATCCTTTTCTAGTTCAAATAATCTTTCATTCTTTGTGCCCTTGGTTTGTTCTCTTTACTGATAATTTTGTTAATATTACATTTATGATGTTTTTAATAGTCTTTAAGTATTAATTTATATTATGGAAGAGAAATAAAGTATACTAATCATCATGAGACCTATCACAGCTATTCAGATAATTTTTCTTCATCCATTTTAAGTAAAAATGTGAACTTAAACATAGAAATATACCTGGTAAATGATGAATCCCATTTATCTTCTGTAACATGAATATATGTTTTGTACAATGATACAAACTTTACAAGATTCATGATCGTGCCTCTTTTTTAACTGAACAAATGTCACAGAATTCCTTATCAGGGAGATTTACATTAAGCCTTAACCATATGAAGGATTCTCTTTCTAGATTATTTCAACAAAGATTTACTCCTTATGAAGCTCACCTATGAGTCATCTCTGTTAGGAGACCAGGAAGAATAGGGGTTTCACCCTCCAAAGAAGCCAGTTTTCCCTCAACTCCTGGTTGGAAAGGTTCTCTTGCCTGTACATTTGAGCTTGGTTAAATTCCTAATATGCATGTTATCAATAAAATTACCTTAGATTTTTTTGCTAAAATTAGCAAATGTGGTGTATTCAAAATATTTTAATAGTTCAATGGTGAATAAATGAATTTTAAATTTTATGTCACATCATAAAAATAACTTATTTACATTATAATATATCCATATACTTGTGCAAACCCAGTAAAATTGTTTCTAAGTATTTGGATTCATTGACATTATGAAAAAAGGAAAATCATACACTATAATTATCAACAGCAAGAACAGGCAAAAAATGACCAGAAATTACTAAATTAAGGAAAAGCAGGATGCAGTTTAGAATTAATTTTAAAATAAAAGCAAGTAAACTAGGTTTGGCACAACATGGGACTCTAATCAAAAGTACTTTGAAGAAAAAGCTGCCCAATTGTCCATCAACTAATGAAATGATAAGCACAATGTGGTATATACATATGAAGGAACACTATGCTGCTGTAAGAATAAATGAATTTGGACACATATAACAACATGGGTGAAACTTGAGGACATTATACTAAACGAAATAAGCTAGACACAAAAGGACAAATATTTTATGGTCTCACTAATAAGAACTAAACATGAATAATAAATGCGTGAAGTTAAAATTAGAGTATAGGTTACTGGAGATAGAACGAGGACTGAGAATGGGTAGTGAGGCTTAATGAATGTAGCATTTTTAATTAGCTTGACTAAAAAAGTGTGGAAAAGGTAGAGTTGATGGTAACACCTTATAGTGAGTGTAACTAGCACTGCTGGTTTATAAATATGACTGTGGCTGAAAGGGGTAATCTAGGACATAAATGTCAATTGAAAGAAGGCAGAGGATAATTTAAGGACTGAATAACATAGTGAACCCAAGCAGTGGATAAGGATTGTGGTTAATAGGGCAAATAGAAAAACGTTCTTCTATGAAAAAAACAAATGTACATCACAATTACAAGATGGCAAGAATATGGTGATGCATGGGAAAATACAATTAATTTAATTTATGGACAAGTTAAGAGCAGTATTGTAATATTCTTGCATCCATGCCAAGAAGGTTCTATATCAATGCTAAGTGTAAATAATAGGTGGGTATGGGATTTTTTCTATTCAACTAAGGAAAAAATTGAAAAAAATTACTATGGGGATGACTGCACAGCATTTTGATGAAAATTAGAGCCACACAGTGTACACTTTGAATGGATTGTACAAGGCATTGCACCATATAACACTTTGTACCATATGGTAAATGATGGACTGTGGTTAACAGTACAAACATGAGAATGTTTTCTCATGAACTATTACAAACGTACAATACAAATACATGGTTTTAATAACAGAGGGATGTATGGAAAAATATACCTGATGTAAGCTGTGGACCACAGTTAGTAGTATAATTTTGATGATGTTCTTTAATAATGTGTAACAAATGTTCCATAACAATGCAAGGTACTTGTGGAGGGATGATGTATGGGAATTTTGCACATTATGTATGATTGATTTGTAAGCTCATAACTTTTCTAATAGCATATATATATATATTAAAAAGTGCTTTGAATAGATTAACATGCAATGTATAAGACAACAATGAAAATTATCTTTCAGATATTAATTTTCTCTAATAAAAGGCAGTTCTGAGGATTCCAGTCAATTTGTCATTTTCTGAAAATTCCTATTAATAGTTGCCAATCAAGAGTGTATGAGAATGTGGGGGAGGTTAAGAATCTTCAAGGAAAGACTTGAAAATAAATACTAACATATAGAAATCTCCACATATGCCCATATGTTATCAACACAGTTGCATAATTAGACACAGAGCATTTGGTCAGGAGAGAACAGATGTTAAATATATGATAGCAGAATACCCCTGGTCTTAGTATTGGACCTTTTACACTTCACCACAAATGGGGACACTCAGGGTTTCACAGATCACCAGCAGAATTTTACCTACATTTACAATCACTCCAAATGCTGCATGTTTATTTTGGACAGAAAAGCAAAACTTTGATGTTTTCTTCAGCATTAGAGAGTCTAAAAAGATCCCTGATATGGTAAGATAATTTAGAATGAAACAAAATACTTATATGAAACACACAGGTTTGCATCTGAAGATGAGTAAGAGGGAAAATGATGACCAGTTATCTAATAATAGCATACTGTAATATTTTCATGGAAATTTTGCACTAAAAAGAGGGTAATTGTAGGCAAAATTCATACAACAGTATGCTGCTCTATATACCATGATATAGTGCAAACAAAATTTAATATAATTTACATAGATAAGCTCATCTCATGGTTTTCAGTTTCAGGAAAAATTTATGGTCTAATTATTGAAAACACTAAATAATTTATAATTCTCTGTATCTATGGAAAATTACCATATTAGGAATTATAATTGATGTAATTTAAATATTTAAGTTATTAAAAGTAATAAATCCCTTATATTTTAATGCAGTAATGCATTTTTAAAATATGTTATTCACCAAAGTCAAAGAAATTATTTAGGAGAGGCATTATTTTATCTTTTTGAAAATCTCTTTGATCATGGCTTACTGGAAGATAGCTGAATTCTCATAACTACTTCATTTATTCCATTGCAAAATGTAGTTTTTTGTTTTTTTTTTTGGTTGATAATTGTGAAGAAACTATGACCTTACATTGTTATATGGGTAGAAACCTTTAGGGTTATTAGATTACTAATTTATATAGTTGTTCATATACTAATTTAACACTAATATTCTACACCAAAACTCAACACGTTGTGATTTCTTAAAGAATAATTCCAATTTGGAATATGAAAAATTAATGAATTTTTCTTATTTCTTTGATTTCAATCCATTATTTAGCAATTTGATTAGGTTCAAACTGTCACGATTTTGTAATATCAAGTACTGTTCATCTTGAAAATATTGTTTCTCAGATCTTGCAAATGTGACATATATCATTTTACCATAACAAAACATATTTATTAATATCACAAACAAACCTAACGGTCAGGAATTTTAAGAACTGGGAAGCTGTAAAGTTATCTGGAAGAAAGAAGATTTCCTGAATTTCTAATTTTCACTTGAAATTCAAATTTTATCACTAGGAAATAATTTTGATAGTTCTTTTCTTTATATTCAATGTCTTATTAAGCAGTTGTAGATTTGTAACTAAATAATGCAGAAAATATAGTTACTACTTATATCCCCAACTAATACAATTTCCTTATTATTGACATTCTGTATTAATATGATCCCTTTGTTACAAGTGATGAAACAATATTACTGTAACTATACTATGATTTATAGTCCATAAATTTCCTTATTGTTCACTCTTTGTATTGTATAGTTCTGTATGTTTTTTTAGATTCTGGTAACATTTATATGGACTAAATTTTCCCATTTTAAAACCTTTCACGTGTACATTTCAGTGGTTTAAATACATTCAGAATGATGTGTTAGATAACCACTATCCATTACTAAAATTTTCCATCATGCTAAACAGAAACTCTGTATCAACTGAGCATTAAGTCTCCCTTCCCTACCTGGTCACTGCTAACTTATATTCTATTTTATAACTATGAGGGTGTTCATTCTCATTATTTCATAGCTGTGAGTTCATACAATATTTGTACTTTTCTTTATGGCTTTTTTCACTGAATATGTCTTCAATGTTCAACCATGTTGCAGAATGTATCAGTCCTTCATTCCTTTATATTTCCTTAGATGTATACCACATGCTGTTCATCCATTCATTGATTGATGGACACTTGTTTTTCTTCCATCTTTAACCAATTGTGAATAATGCTACTAGGAATATTGGTGTGCAAAGAACTGTCCTTATCCCTACTTCCAATCCTTTGGGATATTTACCTTGAAAGGAGATTTCTGTGTCATATGGTAATTCTATACTTAACTTCCTGAGGAAAAGCCAAACTGTTTTGCACCGTAGTCACTCAATTTTACTTTCCCAAAAAGAATTGCCTAGAGATCCTTTTTCTCTATGTCATCTCCCATACTGCATATTGTTAGTGGAATGCTCTGGGTTCTGGGCATCTAGTTTCTTGGCTAAGTCATATAAAAGAATTTAAGGACATTCCATAGGGTAAGCAAGGAAGTAAAGAGTTTATTAAGAAATGAGAAAACCGGAATGAGATAAGTACACTGCCTAAGACATGGTTTGTGGACATGGTAAGGAGTGAGATGCTCAAGTAGGGCCCTGGGAGAGTTCTTTTAGGACCTTTCCTCCTCCCCTTTAGTAATATTGGAGAGATGTCTGAGCTCTTTTTTTATTTATAATATATTATTTATTTTTTCTAAGAGATACTATATATTACATAAAATGTTACCTAAAAAACATATGGGATATCCATATTCCCTACTCCCCACACCTCCCACTTTCCCCCACAGTAACAACTTCTTTCATTAGTGTGGTACACTCATTGTAATTGATGAATACATTTTGGAGCATTGCCACTAATGATGGACTATATCTTACATTATAGTTTACACTCTCTCCCACTCAATTCTGTAGGTTATGGAGGGATATATAATGACCTGTATCTGCCTTGAAATGCCATTCAGAAAACTTCCAAGTCTGAACGTGCCCCCATATTACAAGACTTTCCCCCTCTCCTTGCCTTCAGTACCTCCAGGGGCCACTGTCTCCACATCAATGACATAATTTCTTCCATTGCTAGAATCAAAATAAGTATATAGCATAATACCAGTAAGTCTACACTACTCCATATTTTATTTCCCAATCCTGAGGATTCAGGGATGGTGATGCCTACTCCACATCTAATTGCGAGAGGGCTTTGATTGCTTATGACTGATAGATGAGACTCACTTGCTTGCAGTTGTAGACATTCTCGATTTCTTGGTATGGTGGCTGTCCATCCTCACCTCCTTGTTAGTTGTTCTGAGTAAGTCTAATGAACTAGGGAGTAGGTGATGCAACTCTGCTGAGGCTCAGAGACCATCTGGCATATGGACAGCCCAAAGATTCAAGTCTCTTGGGTGTACACCTACCAATGCCAACACCAAATATAGATTCACATAGAATGGACAAAAGAGGCATGTGTAGAGAAGTTACAACTGGGTCTAACTCTGTCATACTTGGGAGCCCAAACTCCAAAGTAGGGCGCACTGGTAAGGCACCAAACTCCAGAGCAATCTGCCTTGACCGCAGGACCTGGGTGTCTCCAGAGCCCTCAGGCACCCCATTATTTGGGATAGAATCTATTTTGGAAATTTATGTGATCCCACTGAGATGTGCATAATCATTATCTCTGTGATGACTTCCTGACTCAACTTGAAGTCTCTTAGCCATATAAACTCATTTGTCTTTACCATTTCTCCCTTTTATTCAAGGTCTTTTTCCAGTTGTATTGCTAGCTGGTGCTGGTTAATAATGCCTCGGTCCCATGGAAGCTCATCCCCAAGAGTCATGTCCCATACTGGGGGAAGGTAATGCATTTATATGCTGAGTTTGGCTTAGAGAGAGGCCACATTTGAGCAACATGGAGGCTCTCAGGAGGTAACTCTTAGGCACCCTATAACAGTAGGTTAAGTTGAATTTCAAGACCAAAGGCTCATAAGTGTAGTTTTCAATATCAAGGGTCCATCAATGGACCATCTTTCTTCACCAATCATTGCCCCTTTATTGGGGGGATTTTTGCTTTTCTATTATAGAATGTGGCAGAGCTCCCCAGAATGGAAATTCAATACTCTTTCAGTGATTGTATGAATTTCTACCCACTGTGACAATGCCCCATGAATATTTGTACACATTTATATAGCTTATATGTATGACCAGGTGGACTTTCTCCCATGTATCCCCCATCACTGAGATCCCACACCAATGGCCCTCCACTGCCACAGTTGTAACCCTTCTGTAGTCCAAAAGTTCTTCAAAAATGAAGCCAAGAATATCAAGAAATAAAATTAATAGGAAAATGAAATAATAGTGATATGTTTAAACATAGGAAATAAAATACATAATAATTTAGGAAGACTAAAACTAAATTAAAATTTAAAATAGGGTATTAAAAATAATGAAAAATATTAAATTTTTTGACATTTTGCCTTTCATCACTGTAATATCTGTTGTCCTGTATGTACAGCGACATTTTCTTTCATTTCTTTCCCAATGTCTTACTTTTTTTTCATTTTGTCTTCAAAGAAGTTTTAGGTCACAGCGAAGTCACATACAGAATATAGGGGACTCCCATATACCCAACATCCACCCCCTTTTCCCCTTTCCCATATTAATAATCTTTTTATGAGTGGATGTTACATTTGTTACAACTGATGTACAAAAATTGAAACATAGCTACCAACCATGGTCAATGGTTTATATTATGGTTTACATTTTAGACTATACACTTTTATAAATTTTTGCTGAAATTTAACATGTCCTGTATCCAACATTGCAATACCATTCAGAACACTTCCATTGCCCACTAAATACCCCTTCTTCCATCTATTTTATTCCTCCTTCCCCCTACCCTCCGGGTCCATGGTGAGTACCAGGCTTCACTCCTTGAAGGACAAGATTTATAGTTACTTGCAATAGCACTGAGGGCTTGACACACATGTCTGTTCTCCCCTTTTAGAAACCATCCATGCCCTCAAGAGACACCCACCCCTCTGTTTGAGAATGTATCAGCCTCCCCATGATGGGAGTCCAACTCTTTACTGCTCATTGTGTGGGTCTCCAAACACTGAAATAACACACTAGGACAAAATTATCACTCGCACATTCCTATAAGAATGTCCCAGGTGTGCCCTGTCCTGAATGCCCCCCATCCAACACCCTATACGAGTAACCGTAACTTGTCATATTGCCAAAAGAGCTGTACCAACTTTGTAGTTTCAACCACATACCCCCAATCCCCAGTGTTCACCTTCGCCCTCTCCCAAACCTCCTCCCAGTTCCATGGATCATCCAACCTATCCCTTGTCAAACTTGCAAGGCCCAACCCGGTAGTATTACTACACCCCTGCCATATTCCATCACTGCACAACTACTCACTTCCACCTTATCATAGATTTTGTCCATATGGGTGTTCACTCACAACCTTTTCCCTTTCTATTTCCTGTAAACCTATCTTCCAGACTCTAGCTCTAAGATTCCTCTCAATTTGCTTAATTCATATCAGAGAGGTCATGTAATATTTGTACTTCAATGTTTGGCTTACTTCACTGAACTTAAGATCCTCAAGATTCATCCATGTTATCCCATGTTTTAGTGCTGTATTCCTTGTTACAGCTGAGTAATATTCCATTATATGTATATACCATATTTTGTTTATCCATTCATCAGTTGATGGGCAATTGGGTTTAATCCAACTTTTGACAATAGTGAATAATGTTGCTATGGATATTGGTGTGCATATACCTCTTCATGCTCTTGCTTTTCATTCTTCTGGGTATATACTCAGCAGTGGAATTCCTGGATCATATGGAAGAGCTATAGTTAGTTTTTTGAGGAGCTGCCAAACTGTCCTCCACAATGGCTGGAATATTCTACATTCCCACCACCAGTGGATGAGGGTTCCCATTCCTCCACATCTTCTCCAATACATGTAGTCCTCATTTTTTTAATGACCACCAGTCTTATGGGTGTAAAATTGTATCTCATTGTAGTTTTGATTTGCATTTCCCTAATAGCTGTGATTTTGAGCATCTTTTCCTGTACTTTTTAGCCATTTGTATTTCTTTTTTTGGAGAAGTGTCTGTTCAAATCACTTACCCGTTTTTAAAAATGAGTTGTTTGTCTTTTTATTTTTGAGATATAGGATTTCTTTATATATGCTGGCTATTATGCTCTTATCAGATTTATGTTTTCCAAATATTTTCTCCCATTGGATGGGCTGTGTTTTCACTTTATGGACAAACTATTTGAGGTGCAAAAGTTTTTAATTTTGAGGAGGTGCCATTTATCTAATTTTCCTTTTGCTGCTTGTGGTTTAGGTGTGAAGTTCATGAAACCATTTCTTATTACAATGGCCTTTAGAGGCTTCCCTACATTATCTTCCAAGGTTTTTATGGTCTTGGCTCTTGTATTTAGATCTTTGATCCATCTTGAATTGGGTTTTGTATAAGGTGTGAGATGTTTCTCTCTCATTTATTTTGGATTTGGATATCCAGTTCTCCAAGCACATTTGTTGAAGAGGCTATTCTCTTCTAGTTTAGTGGGTTACTGGCCTTGTCAAATATCATATGACTCTATATGTGAGGACCTATATCAGAACTCTCAATTCAGTTCCATTGGTCGGTATGTCTATCCTTGTGCCAATACCATGTTCTTTTGGCCACTATAGCTTCATAATTTATTTAAAGTCAGGTAGTGTGATTTCTCCAATTATATTTTTCTTTTTCAATATGTCTTCAGGTATTCAAGGTATAGCCTTTCAAAATAAATTTCGCAGTTAGTTTTTCCAATTCTGTGAAAAATGCTGTGCTGATTTTTATTGAAATTGTATCATATCTGCACATCAGTTTGGGTAAGATAGACATCTTAAAGATGTTTAGTTTTCCCATCCATGAACAGGGTGCATTCTTCCATTTATTTAAGTCTTCTTTAATTTCCTTTAACAGTGTTGTATAGGTTTAGGAGTATATGTCACTTACATCTTTAGTTAAACTTATTCCTAGGTATTTGAATCTTTTAGTTGCTATTGTAAATGGGATTTTTTTTCTTAATTTCCACCTCAGATTGCTTGTTATCAGTATACAGAAATGCTGTGGATTTTTGTACATTGTTCTTATAACCTGCAACTTTACTGAGCTCATTTATAAGCTCTAGAAACTTTGTTGTAGATTTCTCAGGGTTTTCTATGTATAGGATCCTGTCCTCTCCAAATAGTGACATTTTTACTTCCTTTCCAATTTGGATGACTTTTATATCTTTTTCTTGCCTATGTGCTTGAACAAGTTCCTCTAACACAATGATAAATAGGAGTGGTAGTAGTGGGAATCCTTGTCTTATTCTCCATCTTAGAGGGAATGCTTTTAGGATTCCACCATTGTATATGACATTAGCTGTGGGTTTTTAAATATATACTCTTTATTATTTTGAGGTAGTTTCATTCTATTCCTATTCTTTGGAGTGTTTTATCAGGAAAAGGTACTTTATTTTGTCAAATGCATTTTCTGCTTCAATACAGATGTTCATGTAATTTTTTCTTTCAATCTGTTTATGTGCTGTATTACGTTGTTTTATTTTCTTATGTTGAACCATACTTGCATAACAGGGCTGAAACCCACTTAATTATGGTATATAATTCATTTGATATGTTGTTGGACACTATTAGCAAGTATTTTGTTGAGGATTTTAGCATCTAGGTTCATTAGAGAGATTGGTCTGTAATTTTCTTTTCTTGTGGCATCTTTGCTTGTCTTTGGCATTAGGGTAATATTGGTATCCAAGAATGAGTTAGGAAATGTTCCTTCCCCTTGTAATTTTGGAAGAGTTTAAGCAGGATTTGTGTTAGTTCTTTCTGGAATGTTTGGTAGAATTCAACTGTAAAGCCATCTGGTCCTGGTCTCTGCTTGTTTGGGAGGTTTTTGATGACTAAATCAATCTCATTACTTGTGATTTGTCTGTTGAGTTCATCAATTTATTCTTTCATCAATGTAGGCTGCTTGTATGTTTCTGGGAATTTGTCCATTTCCTCTAAATTATCATTCTTGTTGGCATATAATTTTTCAAAATATCCTCTTATGACATTCTTTATTTCTATGGGATCAGTAGTGATATCCCCTTCCTCGTTTCTTATTTTGTGTATTTGCATCTTTTCTCTCTTTTTCTTTGTCAGTCTAGCTAAGGGTTTGTCAATTTTATTGATCTCAAAGAAGCTTTTGGTTTTGTTTATTTCTTCTATTGCTTTTTATTTTCTATTTCATTTAATTCTGCTTTAATCTTTGTTATTTGCTTCTTTCTACCTCCTTTGGGGTTAGTTTGTTGGGGTTTTTTTTCTAATTCCTTTAGGTGTCCAGTTAGGTCCTCAATTTTCACTCTTTCTTCTTTTTACATATATGCATTCATGGCTATGAATTTCCCTCTCAGGACAGCTTTTTATGCATCCCAAAGGTTTTGATATATTGTGTTTCATTTTCATTCATTTCAAGGTAGTTATTGTTGATGTCTTTTTTAATTTCCTCCTTGTCCCATAGTTTGTATAAGAGTGTGTTGTTTATATTCCATATCTTTGTGTCTAATCTGGTTCTCTGGCCATTACTGATTCCAGCGTCATTCCATTGTGGTCAGAGAAATTACTTTGTAAAATTTCAACCTTTCTGCATTCGATGAGAGCTGTTCTGTGGCCAAGCATATAGTCAATCTTGGAGAATGATCCATGTGCACTCTTGAAGTAAGTATATGCCACTGTATTTGGGTGTACTGTTCTGTATATGTCTATTAGGTCCAGATCCTCTAATATATTATTCAAAATATCTGTTTCTTTATTGATTCTCTGTCAAGATTTTCTGTCTAATGGTGAAAGTTATTAAAGGCCCCCACTATAGACTGTCTCATTTCCTTGGTGTGGTGGTTGTCCATCCTCACCTCCTTTTTAGTTGTCCTGGGTGAGTCCAATCAACTGGAGAGTATGTGTTAGAATTCTCCCTAGACTCCACCCAGCTGGCACATTGACAGCAAAGAGATTCAAGTCTCTTGGACTTAAAACTACCAACTCCAGCACCAACTACACGTTTGAATAGAAGGCAAAGTAGAAGTATGTGTAGAGAAGTGACAACTGAGTCCAACTCTGTCACACTCAGGAGCACAAAGTCCAAAGTAGGGCCTACAGGCAAGGCACCAAACTCCAGAGCTCTCTGCCACCACCATAGTACATGGGTGTCTCCAGAACCGTCAGGAGCCTCACTATTTGGGGTAATATCTACTTTGACAGTCTATGAGATACTGCTGAAAATTTCATGTTTTGCTTCTCTGATGACCTTCTGGCTCTCTCTGATGTCTCTTAGTCATATAAACTCATTTGTCTTTACCTTTTCTCCCTTTTATTCAAGGTCTTTTTCCAGTTGTGTCACCAGCCGGTCACCAAGTAACCCCTTGGTGCCAAGGAGGCTTATCCCTGGGACTCATATCCAACACTTGGGGGAAAGGAAATGTATTTATATGCTGAGTTGGGCTTAGACAGCGCCTACATTTGAGCAACATGTAGGCATTCAGGAGGTAACTCTTAGACACCCTACAACACTGGTTAAGTAGCAATTTCAGGAGCAAAGGCTCATAAGCATATCCATCAATATCAAGGGCCCATCAATGGATTAGCCTCCTTCACTAGTCATTGCCTTTTCACTTGGGGGATTGTTTCTGTTCCATTAGGGAATTTGACAAAACTCCCCAGGATGGGAAATCAATTCTCTTTCAATTATTTTGTGATTCTACTCACTGTGGCAATGCTTTACGAATATTTGAACATATTTATATACCTTATATATATGTGGAGGTGAACTTTCTCCCATGAATCCCCAATCCCAATCACTGACACCCCACACCAATGGTCTTCCCCTGCCACAGTTGTGCCCCTTCTGTGATCCAAAACTTCTTCAAAAATCAAGCCAAGAATATCACCAAATAAATTAATAGGAAAATGAAATAATAATGTTAGATATAAACATAATAAATAAAATACATTATAATTTAGGAAAACTAAAACTAAAATAAAATAAAGGTTATAAAAACATGTGATATTAAAAGAAAAATGAAAAACATTAAAAAAAAATTTTTTTACATTTTCCCTTTCATCACTGATTATCTATTGTCCTGTATATGCAGTGGCAATTTCTTCCATTTCTTCCCCAGTGCCTTACATTTTTCATTTTGTGTTCATAGAACTTTTAGGTCACTGTAAAGTCACATACAGAATATAGGGGTTGTGAGAGAGTCTAAAACTGCAAGCAAGAAAGTACCATCCTTCAGCCATATGGGATCAAAACCCTCTCTCAACTTGAGGTGGAGAGGACAACACCATCCCAGAATACTCAAGATTGTGGAATAAAATGTGGACTAGAGTGGACTTACTGGTATTCTACTAAAGACTGATTGAGATTCTAGCAATGGAAGAAATTATATCATTGATGTGGAAACAGTGTCCACTGGTGGTGCTGAAGGTATGGAGAAGAAAAAATACATGTAATACGGGGAATTTTCAGGACATGGAATTCTCCTGAATGACTTTGAAATGACAGATACAAGCCATTATATATCCTTCCATAACTTACAGAATTGAAAGGTGAGTGAGAGAGAGTGTAAATTACAATGTAAACTATAATCCATGCTTAGTGGCAATGCTCTAATATGCCTTCTTCAAATGCAATGAATGTACCACAGTAATGAAAGAAGTTGTTAATGTGGGGCAAAACGGGAGGTGTGGGGTGTCGGACATATAAGAAACCATTATGTATTTTTATGTAACATTTTATGTAATCTAAATATCCTTTAAAAATAAATAAAAAATATTTTTTTCTAAAGTCCCCCACTATAATTGTAGAAACTGTTATTTCTCCACTTAGCCTTTCCAGTGCTTGCCTCATTTATTTTGAGGCACCCTGGTTAGGTACATAAATGTTTATGAATGTTCTTTCTTCTTGAAAGATTACCCTTTTTACTAATATACAGTGTCCATCTTTGTCTCTTAAAATAGTTTTGCATTTAAAGTCTATTTTGTCTGATATTAATATAGTTATTCTTGCCCTTTTTTGGATGTTGTTTGCTTGCAAAATTGTTTTCCAGCTATTCACTTTCAGCTTCCTTGAATCCCTGGATCTAAGGTGAGTCTCTTGTAGACAACATATAGATGGGTCATATTTCCTTATCCATTCTGCCAATCTGTGTCTCTTGACTGGCGAGTATAATCCATTAACATTCAGTGTTTTACTGTTAAGGAATTATTTACATTAGCCATATTTTCTGTGGGTTCATGTATGTCATATGTTGTTTCTATTTCTCTTTTTATTTTTTTTTAATTTTTCTTACACTCTCTTCTAACTCTCTCTCTCTCTCCTGTTTTTTTTCCTTTCAATCTGTAGCACTTCCATTAGTATTTCTTGAAGGCAGTTTTCTTAATTGTATACTCTCTTAATTTCTGTTTATCTGTGAATATT
>JAQZBX010007391.1:0-50733 GCA_029593785.1 Cabassous unicinctus
AAAGGATCTTGTGCTGGTCAGTTTTATGTGTCAAGTGGCTAGGCTCTAGTACCCAACTATTCAATCAAACACTAACTAGATGTTGTAAAGGGATTTTGTAGAGGCTTTACCATCAGTTGACTTTAAGTAAAGGAGATTACCCTCAATACTGTGTGGGCTCATCTATTAGTTGAAAGACCTGAAGAGCAAGATCGAGATTCCCCTGAGGAAGATATTCTGCCTCAAGACTGCAGCATCGGTTTCTGCCTGAGAATTTCCAGTCTATAGCCCACCCTAGGGATTCTGTACTTTCCAGTCCCCACAATTGCTTAAGCCAATTCCTTAAAATCTCTCTCTCTCTCTCTCTTTCTTCTCTCTCTCTCCCCCTTTCCCTTTCTCCATCCTACCGGTTCTGCTTCTCTGGAGAATCCTGATTGAAAGTCACCTTCAGCTATGAATATCATGGAAGCTTCCCTTCAGTGAAGTAGAGATTTAGGGGGAGTTTGGTGTTGCTCAAGTCATATCACCATTACTACAATCCTTCCCTCAGTAATGACTGTTTATCCCCCTTATAAAGCTGAGCCAGCCCAGAATAATGTAATGTTAGTGACTTTGTATTTAGCTCCCTAAACCAACTTATCTTATTAGGCCTATGCTGAAATTCCTTAAGAGTCCATATTACATTTTCTGACCATTTAATTTTGTGTAATTATAATATTTAAGCTTAATATGACTTATTTGACTCAAGAAGCAATTACTTGTGTCTATAAAGTAGAAATAAATAAGGGTCCAAGGGTGAACTTACGTTTCTCCTATCAAGGAATGATTTTAAGTCACTCAATCAATAAACATTTATTGAGTGCCTACTCTATGAGCCAGAAGGGACATACAAAGAAACATAATATAAATGCCTAACCTTAAGGGGCTTACAATCTATAAAGAAAATAATGAATACAAAAGGCATTGGATTGGCTTGGATTAGATTGGACTGAATTGGGTTGGATTGGATTGAATTCTGTGTAATTCAATACAACAAGCATTTAACACCCACTAAGATATCCCACTGTGCAAGGTTGTATGGGTTTGAAGAGGAGAGTAAAAATATTAATAAAACAAGCAACTTCTCCTTTAAGACTCAAAATTAAGGGGACAGTAGGAACAAGCTAACCAAAATACAAATCATCCTGTAATATATGATGCAATAAAGTTAAAAACAAATTTGCAAGAAGGGTCAGGTTCATTCTCTCTGCGGTGATCAGAGTAGCCTTTATATAAAAGAGTTGAACTAGGAACAGACTGGGAAAGGGATAGATATTAAGGTTGAAAGAATAGCATGGGCAAAGGGCCTCAGGCGGGGGGAATGTGCCAGAATGTTCAGGGAACAGCAACAGCGGGAGGTTCATTCCATCTAGAGCATAGCATACAGTGTGGGGGAGAAGGCTCTCTGCATGTGATAAATTAGGGGAGAGAGATGGGGCCCAGAGCCTTGAGGCACTTGGCTGCCTTGCAGAGGAATGAGGGTCACAGAGTCCAAGGACTGAAGAAGTTGAAGGGAGCTAGTGTTCAAGTATTGGAACTTTTATCCACAGGAAGCTACCATCATCTTGCACCCAGGTTACTGCACCAGCTTTTAACTGGCCTCTCCATTCCCACTTGGCCCCCCTCTAATCCAGTGACCGTGCCATAGTAAGAGTGATCTTCAGAAAGTGAAAATCAAATCATGTCACTCTTCTGCCCAGAATGTTTCCTTTTTTCCTTTTTCTTACAATAAGTTCAAAATCTGAATATGACTCTGAGGCCCTGTAGGGTATATCGCCACCTCTCCGGCCTCATCTTTTACCATGGCACCCCTTTATTCCCACAGTACTCTGGTCCCACTGACATGCTCTTCCTTGATCCTAGACTGATTTGTAATGTCCTCTGTGCCAGTTGTGGTGCCAGAAAATAGTAGGTGGTCAAAGCATGGCTATGAAATAAAGTAGGGAATGCAGGCGTGAATGAATGAATGAATGATGGATGGATGGATGAACGAATGGATGGATGAATGAATCCACCTCTACAAGGTTCTTATTGAATGCCATTCACCCTTTTCATCATGGAATGCCTGCCAGGGCAACAAAGTCCCTATTCTGCTTGGAGAGCAAAAGACAAATGGACATAGATGGAGAAAGATTCTAAGATAAAGACAAAAGAAGCTGAGGATGTTCACATTTTCCAGTAAATTGTGAGCTGATTTACTAGAAGGAAGGATGGACTTGGGACATGAAGAGAGTAGAAGGGGTCTGACATGGGTCCTGTGGCGAATGAAGCAAGGAACAAAGTAAAGGACTCATAAAAGTTCTGCAGAGGAGCTGTGAGGTCCTTTCAAGAGGATGATTGTGCAGAGAGTCAGGGCAGTGCTGGGGGAAGAGAGAGCAGGGTAGGAAGACTCGGGATTTATTAGGGTGGGCAAGATGGACGGTCAGGAGGATTTTAGGGCAGGAACAGGGGCATTGCTGGAATGACCTTCCATGGAGTCAGGATGGAGGCCAAGAGAAGTCAAAGAAGGGGATGTAGTCTAAGGGCAGAGGAAAGGCTGGAGAGGAAGTAGGGGAGTACAGGAGGGACATGTTCATGAGACTGTGACCACAGAGGGATTCTGAAAGGTCAGGATCACAGAAGAGAAGATCTGCTTGAGGCAGGGCTTTGGGTGGCTGGAATGGAGAAGAAGATCACAGGACTCAAGTTCAAGAAATTGTTGGGCGGAAGGCTGAGGACACCAGGAATAACACTAATCATCAGGCCCTTTTATGGCACAGACACTTGTCATCCCACAGCTATTTGTTGGTCTACTTGTTTATTGTCTATTTTTTCACCACCCCAAACAATTATAATCTCCTCAAGGAGAGTGTCTAGGTATGTTTCAGTATGATACTCAGCGTCTTCCATAATCAGAAAAACTCACTGCTTCTCATCCATCCTTTCAAATTTGAAGATGACTCTGCCTATAGCAGTTGGGTGGTACAGGCGAAAAACGCTTGACACTGCAGAGTTTTGAAGACATAGTTTTACCAAGCTATTAAGCTCTGGATTATAAACCATTGTTTATATTATTCTTTAGTTGCTTAATTTGCTCTTTCCATTTTGAAAGTGTATGTTCTTCATGGGAAAGAGCCAAGTCCTATATAATATTTTGTTTCCATGCTGGGAGAATATTAAGTAGATTTGTAGCAGCCTTGAGTGTAGGTTTTGTACTTAAAACAGACTTTTGTAGTCCGAGAAATCTACTCCAGACCAGCCTTGTGATTTTCAGTCTCTTGCTCAGTTTTCTCATCCTTAAAATAGGGAAGAAAATAGGATATGCTCATAGGGTTGATGTAAAGCGTAAATGAGATAATGTGACCATTTACTGAGGTCAGACAAAAAGTGCTCCATACATGGTAGCTAAAAATAAAGATAATTTTTAAAATCCTTTTTCTGCATGATGTGAGCTGCAGTTGTTATTTGGAGTTTGTTCTGGTTTGCAGCAATGACACTCTCATACTTTTCCTGATAACTTGGCTAAAAGGAACATTTTCTTTTCTGGTTGCTTCAGCAGCATGATTGCTGACCCCAACTCCACTATTACCAAGGAGCAGGTTGGTCTCAGGCTCCCTTAAGGGAGCCTCTGACCTCAAGGGCTGGTCCCTGTGTGCATGGCTCTATGCTGCCCTCTGGTGCTGGTACTTTAGGCTGCCCCATCCCTTCATTCGACTTTCCCCAAGGCTCACATAAGGATACAAAGATAAACTAGAGAAAGAGCACCAATAAGGAGATTCTTTGGAGATTATGGAGTGTGGTGAGGTATGCGTTGCACCAGTTGTGTTCAGTTTCTTTTCTCTGCCATACTCCCGCCTCCACCAAGGGAATGGCTATTAGAGGTATGGTCTACATCAGTGAAAAATGCAGGGTCTTCAATGGTTGCAAGATTTTGGAGCTCATTTGAGGTGGTCCAGAAGCTCTGAGGCAGCAGGATCTAGCTTAAGATCACTTGGCTAAAACTATGACTTTGCCTTCATAAGTCCTATGTGATAACCACCTGCAGACCACTTTTCTTCTGCAAGGAAAAAAATTAAGGTGCTCATCATAAAATGCTACTTATCTGAGGAAGCCTCAGCTAAAATTAATCTAAATGTCTATAGTAGACCCAGGAACCCATCTTCCTTTCTTCCTTTTCCCTCATCCTTCACATCCAATAAATAAGCAGGCCCTTTTGTTTTCCATGGCATAAATTATAATCTGTCCATTGTTTTCCCATCTCATCTGCTGCTAACTAGCACCGCTTGTTATCTCTCTTGCTTGGATGACTGCAGTAGTATTCTAATGGCTATCTTTCTTCTCTTTACCCTTTTCTTTACAATCCTCTCTCTTTCCAGCAGCCAGAATGAAATGCTGTGAGATCACAGATCAGTCCTGTTTAAAACCCTGCTCACAATGCCCATATGGGCAAAATCTATGTTAAAGGGGAAGTGTGTAGTTGTAGAGTGGAGGGGCATGACAGAGGTGTAATGATACTTCGTTTGGGAGGTGCTGGTTTGTCAGGGGGGTAGGGTGGGGAGGGTGGGTTGGACTGTCCATTGACCTGGGGGGAGGATTGGGGGAGGGAGCAGTTGAACACTGGGGATTGGCGGGTACACAGTTGAAACTACATTTTTGGGAATGCTCTTTTGAGAATATGGCAATTGAGGGTTGCTGGTTTGGGGTGTGGATGTGGGGGGCATTGGAGACAGGGCACACCTGGGGCAGGCTTCTAGGGAGTGTGTGAGTGTTCATCTTACCATAGTGTATCAGTGGGTGGAGTCCCATGTAAAGAGACAGAAGGAGTTGGACTCCCATCCTGGGGAGGCCTGCTGTGTTCTCAAACAGAGGGGCGGGAGTCTCTCGAGAGCATGGGTGGTGCCTAACAGGGGAGGATAGACCAGTGTGTCAAGCCGTCAGTGTTGTTGCAAATAAATATGAATTTTTTTCCTTCAAGGAGTGAAGCCTGGTGGTTGCCCTGGGTCCTGAGGGGAGGGGAAGGGAGGAATAGAATTGATGGTACAGGGGGCATTTTGGGGGAGATGGAAGTGTTCTACATGATCTTGTTATGAGGGATACAGGCCATGTTGAATTGCATCAAAGTTTATAAAAGTGTATGGTCCAAAATATAAACCATAATGTAAACCATTTACCATGGTTGGTAACTATGTTTCAATATTTGTATTCAGTTGAAACAAATATATCATCCATATATTAAATGTTATTAATACAGGGAGGAGAAAAAGGGAGAGGATGTTGGGTATATGGGAGTCCTCTGTATTTGGTACATGACTTTTCTGTAACCTAAAACTTCTTTGAGGACAAAATGAAAAAGATAATTTTTTTTTTTTTTTTAAGTAAGATACCAGGGGATTAAATGGAAAACAATGTCACTGTACATATTGGACAACAGATCTTACGGTGATGAAAGGGAAAATGTCAAAAAATTTTATACATTTTTAAATTATCTTTATTATCCCAATTTTTAGTTTTTTATTTTCACTTAAAAAATTTTTTTTTTGTATTTTATTTCTTATGTTTGAAACTATCATTATTTCATTTTCTTATTAATCATATTTGGCTATTTTACTGGCTTCATTTTTTAAGAAGTTTTAGATCACAGAAGGGTTCCAACTGCAGGGGAGGATCATTGCTGCAAGTTGTCAGAGACGGGGGATACATGGGAGGATGCTCACCCGGCCATACGTATACGGCATATACATGTGTTCAAATGTTCATGGGCATTGTCATGGTAGGTGGAGATTCACACAATAACCAAAGGAATATCAAATTCCCATCCTGGGGACCTCTGCCACATTCTCTAATAGATCAGCAAGAATCCCCTGAGTACAGGGGTAATGACTAGTGAAGGAGGATGGTCCATTGATGGGCCCTTGATATTGATGACTGTGCATATGAATCTTTACTCTTGAAATTGAAAATTAGTCTAGTATTATAGAGTGTCTAAGAGTTGCCTCCTGGGAGCCTGCTTGTTCCTCAAACGTGGCCTCTAAGCCAAACTCAGCATATAAATGCATTACCTCCCCCTAGCATAGGACCTGACTCCTGGAGATGAGCCTCCCTGGCACCAAGGGATTACTACCAAGCACCAACTAGTAAGGCAACTGGAAAAAGACCTTGACCAAAAGGGGGAAAAGGTAAAGACAAATGAGTTTATGTGGCTAAGAGACTTCAAAGTGAGTTGGGAGGTCATTCCAGAGATAACGCTCATGCATGTCTCAGCAGGATATGTTTGACTGCCAAAGTAGATACTACCCCAAATAGTGGGACTCCTGAGGGCTCTGGAGACATCCAGATACTATAGTCAGGGCAGATAGCTCAGGAGTTTGGTGCCTTGCCAGTGGGCCATACTTTGGAATTTATTCTCCCCAGAGTGACAGAGTTGGACTCAGGTGTGGTTTCCCTACACATGGCTCTTCTGTCCTTCTATTTGAACCTACAATTAGTACTAGAGTTGGTAGATGTATGTCCAGGAAACTTAAATCTTTGGGTTCTCCATGTGCCAGCTGGGCTCCGAATCTCAATGGAGTTGCAACACCTACTCTCCAGTTCATTGGTCTCACCCAGGTCAACTAACATGGAGGTGATGATGGACAACTACCATACCAAGGAACTGAGAGAATCTATAACTGCAAGCAAGAGAGTCCCATCCATCAACCCTATGGGATCACAGCCTCCTCTCAATTAGGGGTGGAGTGGACAACACCATCCCAGAATCCTCAGGACTGAGGAATGGACTATGGACTAGAGTGGACTTACTGGTATTCTAGTATAGACTTATTGTTATTCTAACAATGGAAGAAATTATATCATTGATGTGGAGGCAGTGGCCACTGGAGGTTCTGAGGGCAGGGTGAAAGAAAAACCAGGTGTAATACAGGGGCTTTTTTGGGACTTGGGAATTGTCCTGAATGACATTGCAACAGCAGATACAGGCCATTATAAATCTTGCTCTAACCTACAGATTTGGGTGGGAGATGGTGTAAACTACAATGTAAACTTTAATCCATGCTTAGTGGCAATGCTCCAAAATGTGTTCATCAATTGCAATGAATGTACCTCACTAATGAAGGATGTCATTAATGTGGGAAAAATTGGGAGGAGTGGGGAGTGGAGCATATGGGAATCCCCTATATTTTTTATGTGACATTTGTATAATCTAAGTATCTTTAAAATTTTTTTAAATAAAATTAAAAAGTAAATAAATAAATTAAAACCCTGCTCATTGCACTCACACTCAACTCAAGCCTTGTCTAAAGTTCCTATATCACTCCCATCTCACAAACCAGGGCTGCCTTTGTGTGTCACCTTCTAGCCAACCTGATCCTTTTTCTGTGCCTCCTATGTGGCCACACTGTGCTTTTGCACTTGCTGTTCTCTCTACCTGGAATAGTTTTTTCAGCACTTTTCTTGTGGATGGCTCTTCCTCTTCCATTTCAGTTTATATGTCACATCTTAGAGAGGCCTTCAATAACCACCTTATCAAAAGCATTCCCTCCCTCCATCACTCTTCTTCCCCCATTAATTTCCTTCATAGCAGTAATCACTCTCCATAATTATCCTTATTTATTTGTGTAATGAATGCCTTCCATCAGAATATAACTTCCAGGATGGCTGAGATATTGCTTGCCTTCCCTCTGCTGCATTCTCAGTTTCTGGTATAGAGTAGATGCTCAAAAAGTGCTTGTTGGGTGGAGGAATACAACTTTATATCTTGTGGCACTTGGTAGCATTCCACAACCTAGCTCCACCTGTAGCCACTCACCCTGCCATGTCCAACCACAGGGAACCATGCCTAATCAGACTGTGTTCTTAAGTGACTGGGTGAATGAGCATGTACAAGGGTTCTCATTTTCCTGCTAGCATGCCCTGTGTGCGTGTTTATATACGCATAGACAAGATTTTATATATTTACCCAAACTCATATTTCTTCCTCCATTTAAATTACAATAGCTATTGAATTAGAATTCCTTCTCTTCTTTGTCACTCTAAGTCATAGTAACAAGATTTGTTGGTGCTAAATGTCATCTCATCACATTAATACAAACTTGATGTTATGTTTATTTGGTGATGGTTTCTCCCTAAAACTAGGCATTTCCAAGAAAAATAAATGAACAGGAAAAGGGACTACAACTGCCATTAAAATTAAAACCAGAAATCATTTTGTTGTGTGTTATTCTTCTCTAGTTCCACCTCCAGCAGTGACTAGAAACAGGTCCTTAAGGGTGAGTAATAAGAATGAATGTCACAAGAGTCAGAAATAATGAGCCAATATCTTGCAGAAACAACTACAGCATATTCCATCACAAAAAGAAAGCCGAGAAGGAAAATATACACATGTGAAAAATAAATGGTCCAGTAAAGAGATACGTAGAGCCATGTTCAAACATATACACAGCATCTTGTCTCTTTTTGACTCAGCAACAGTAATGAGGCTACCCAAGAGTGAAATTTCAATCATTTCTGGCCCTGCATGAAGAAGGCGCTGAATCATCTGCCCAGGGGCAGCTGCAGACATTTAGCACTTTCAAAGACAGCAGTGAGCTAATAGAATTACAGTCTGGCTCAATAAGCACACATCACTTGGTTGTGCCAGCCTTTCTTTAGAGAAAACCTGCTTTTCTCAAATGCACACCATAATATACTGTCCATACACCATTTCCTTTGTATCTGTTCACCCTTCTCTATTGCATATGGAAAGTGGGAAGTAAGCGAATTAAGAGGGGCAAGGGTGGGAAATAATGACATCCTTCTAGATTTGTTCATCTGCTCTTTCTAGCTCACCCATTAATTACACTAGCATTTCATGTCCTGGGCCTTATTTTCTATTCACAGTAAAATGCATTTAGGGTCCTTAGATGATAAGTAAATACTATTTTTTGCCTTCAAATAATTTTATACTTTTTTTCATCTCAGGGTCTGCTATTAAACGTTGTTATACATAAATGCTTTGTAATTCAAGATTTGAATGTTCTATGAAAACCTGTTTCAATAGTACATTCGTAAGGGAAGGTTGGACTAACAATTGAAGTCAAGGTTAGTAACCATATAACCTAACATGCTGACTAAATTTAATGAAGAATTTGAAGGAAGATCTTTATCAAAAGGCACATCTGAGAGATATTCACCCGGATGACCCAACTTTACTCTTCTAGAATGTTGGGTCACAGAGAGTTTATCTGCTGTGGTCTGTGTTTGCTCTAGAGAAGAATCCAAAAAGTAAGATGGGGCAAAACTTCAAATGACTTCAGTTGATAGTAAAACACACAGCTTCTGGCCTCAGGAGATCTCAGAAACAGGTAGTTGGGTTGTTACACTCAGAAAACTCCCATTTATCAATGAGTTTCCTTCTAAGCTACCTTTCACAAGGCAGCTTTGCTAGTGCCTTCATCAAACAGTTCAACAATTTTGATTCAGAAAATGTTTTGGCAAAGATCAAGAATGATCTATATGAAAGACTAAGTAGTAGGGAAAAGTAGTGTGTGCTAGGCATCAGAGTTCTTAGATCCTAAGCATTGGTCCATCATGTATTACCTTGTAACTTTGGAGAAATCATTTCATCTGACTCTGCCACAATTTTGCTGGTTATAAAATGTGGACAAATAATTCTTGCCTCACTTATGGATGGTTGTGAGTTTGGAATAAAAATGGGAACCAAATGAAAACCATAAAGGACTACAATATACAAGATACGATGAGTATGGGGATGATGATGATGATGATGATGATGATGACGACGACGGCATGGCTACTGGGGTACCCAGAGGTTTGAGTATGCAAGTCTTTGCCCAAAACCACATAGAGGAATAGTTTGGAGGAACTAGATACTGCATGTCAGGCAATGTGCTTTGGCTTCCGGTATAATACTTAGTAGGTAACCAAGCCAAGGAACAAGGGGCATCCAAGTTTCACTACAGCCACCATGAATTGTTCAGAAACTGATGCAAGTAAAGTGACTTAGCCCCTCTGAGCCTTGGTGTATCTCTCTGGAAAATTAGGATATTGGATTAAAAGGCATAATTTGGTTGAAATATCATATCTATCCTTAGCTATTTGTGTGGACGTGGGCAAGTAGCCTTTTAAAAAGTCTTTATTTATTAAATGAACTCAGTAAAATGAACTTTTTTGGTGTACAGGTCTATGAATTTTAACACATGTATGGATTCATAAAACCACCAACAAAAGATAGAGAACAATTCTGCCACCCTATAAAACTCTCTCATGTTTTCCCAATGTAGTCACTCTCCATTCCCCATAATTGTTCTCCAACACTAGTGTTTTATCTTTTCAAAAATGTCATATTAATGGAAGCAGGCAGTATGTAACTTTTTGAGACCAGCTCCTTTCACTCAGCACAATGCCTTTGAAAGTCATCAAGTTGGTGCCTGTATTAACAGTTTGTTCCTGCTTAATGCTGATAGTACTCCATTAAATGGATGTACCACAATTTGTTTACCCATTTACCTGTTGAAGTTTATTTGGGTTGTTTCCAGTTTTTTTGGTGATTATGAATAGAGTTGCTATAAATATCCGTGTACAGGTTTTTATGTGGATATACCTTTTCATTTCTCTAGGATAGAAGACAGTAAACATTTTCTGTAAATAGTGTTTTAGATATTTTGGGACATATGAACTCTGTAGTAACTACTCAGCTCTGCTGTTGTAGCATGAAAGCAGCCATAGACATTACTTACAGTAATTACTTACTCCAATACAACTTTATTTAAAAAACAAAAGTGGCAGGCTGGATTTGACCTGCTAGCCATAGTTTGGCAACCCCTGCTCTGGGGTAAATACCCAGGACTTAGATTGATGAGTCAAACAATAGGCGTATTACTAACTTTGTAATGAACTATCAAATTGTTTTCCAGATGATTGCTGTATCCTTTTACATTCCCATCAGCAATGTACAAATTTTGCAGTTGCTCCACACCTTCATTACCACTTAGTCCTGTCAGTGTCTTTAGTTTTAGTCATTCTAATAGGCGTGTAATGATATCTAATGGTGGGATATTAATTTTCATTTCCCTAATACATAATAATGCTGTACATGTTTGTATATGCTTATTTTCCATCCCTATATTGTCTTTGGTGAAGTGTCTGATCAAGTCTTTTGCCCATTTCTAATTGGGTAGTTTGTTTGATTATTGTTGTGTTTAAGGTCTCATTATGTATTCCGGATCCAAGTCCATTGTCAGATACACAGTTTACAAATAGTTTTTCCCAGTCTGTGACTTGACTTTTCATTCTCTTAACAGTTTCTCTTGTAGATAAACATTTCTAATTTTGATTACATCCAATTTATCAATGTATTCTTTTATGAATCATGCTTTTGTTGTTATGTCTAGGAATTCTTTGCCTAACCCTAGCTCATAAAGATTTTTCCCTATGATTTTTGTCTAAAATTTTCATAGTTTTAAATTTTATATTTAGTTCTATAATCTATTTTGAGTTATGTTTTATATAAAGTATGAGATTTAGGCTGAGGTTTATTCCTTTGTATATATATGTGTATGTATGTATGTATGTATGTGTGTGTGTGTGTGTGTGTGTGTATCCAACTGCTCCAGCACCATTTGTTGAAAAGACAATTCTTTTTCCATTTAATTGCCTTTGTACCTTTATCAAAAATTAACTGGTCCAATGAAATATTGTATCTTGGATTGTATTCTGAAACATAAAAAGGGCATTACTGGAAAAATTCTTCGAATTAAAAAATGCCTGCAATTTAGTTAATAGTAATATATAAATTTTGGTTTATTATTTTTGACAAATGTTCCCATGGTAATGCATGATGTTAACATTAGGGGAAAATGGGTGAGGAATATATAGAAACTCTGTTATCTTTGCAAACTTACTGTAAGTCCAAAATTATTGCAAAATTAAAAGTTTATTTAAAAATCAATTGGCCTTTCTCAAGTAAAATGGCAAAAATCTCTGGAATTTTTTTTTTATATATAATAGGCCATGCCTAAGTAAAGAAAACAGGCCTCTATGCCAAAACCTCGATTTTAATGTTTGTACTTAAGAACCTTATTCCTGTAAAAATGAAACTTAGTCTAATTAGAATTAATGCCGAAGCTTTACCTCCTGAAAACCTCCTTGTTACTCAAAGGTGGCCTCTCTTTAAGCCAAACTCAGCAAATAAAGTCACTACCTTCTCCTTCAACGTGGGACATGACTCCTGGGTTTGAGCCTCCCTGGCACTGCGGGATTATAACCAAGCACTAACCAGCGATGCATTTGGAAAAAGACCTAGACCAAAAGGGGGAAACATTACATAAAAAAGAGTTTTATGGATAAGAGATTTCAAAATGAGTCAGGAGGCCATCCCAGAGGTTACGCTCAAGCAGATTTCACTAATTGCCACAGTAAACAAAGCCTCAAAGAAGAGTGATCCTGAGGCCTCTAGGGATGTCCAGACACTAGAGGCAAGGCTCATAGCCTCATGAAATCAACACCCCTTCAATCACCATCCCAGAATCCTCAGGATTGGGGAATGAATTATGGACTAGAATGGACTCACTGATACTCTACTATAGACTTATTGTGATTCTAGCAATAAAAGAAATTACAACATTGATGTGGAGGCAATGGCCACAGGAGGCTGTGAGGGCAGGGACAGGGAAAAACAAGTATAATACGGGGACATTTTCGGGACTTGGGAATCATCCTGAATGACATTGCAACGACAGATATAGGCCATTATATATCTTCCCATAACCTACAGAATTGTTTGGGAGAGAGTGTAAACTACAATGTAAACTATAATCCATGCTCAGTGGCAATGCCCCAAAGTGCATTTATCAATTGCAATGAATGTACCACACTAATGAAGGATGTTGTTTATGTGGGAAAATGTGGGAGGTATGGGAAGCGGGGCATATGGGAATCCCTATATTTTATATGCGACATTTATGTAATATAAATATCTTTAAAAAAATAAAAAATATATATTAAAAAAAAACACCCCTTCAACAGGTCCTATTTGGAAATGTATGATAATCTATTTCCCCAATATAACTTAGTTATACTCATTTATAATTACCCTACTCATGATTCTTCTACTCCTTTTATTTGAATTTAAATCCTCAGTCTGTTCATATGCTGGTTGAGCCCTGAATCCCAGCAGAGTTGCAGGCATCTCCTATACTCCAGGTCTTCATGCTTGCCATGGACAACCAACAAAACGATGGCTGGACAAGTCCTATCCCCCCAAAATAAGGAGAATCTACAATTGCAGCAAAACAGTTCCTTCTATCTGCCCCGTAATATCTAAATTCCCTTTTAGCCTGAAGCAGTCAGAGCAGACTTTATCCCAAATCCCTCTATATTGAGGAATGAACAAACATAAGTGGAGAGTGTAATCATGGACCAAAGTAGATTTCCTGTTATTGTAGTCATTATCCTGTGTTAACTGAAGAACTTGTAACATTGATATAAAGATAGTGGTTGCCAGGGTTTCAGAAAGGAGGGGAAGGGGTGAGCAGGTGGAACACAGGATATATTTAGGGCAGTTAATTGTTCTATATGATACTGCAATGATGGACACATGACATTATATATTTGTCAAGGCCTATGGAACTGTACAGCATAATGTGTAAACCATAATGTAAACTATAGATTTTGGTTACTAGCAATGGTTCAATATTGGTTCATCGACTGTAACAAATGCACCACATTAATGTAAGATGTTAATAATAGGGGAAACTATGTGCAGGGTGGGGTGTGGGGGGGTGAAGGGGTTATATGGGAATTCCCTATACTTTTTGTGTAATTTTTCTGTAAATGTAAATCTAAAACTTCTCTAAAAATATAGTTTATTATTAAAAAAATCAATTGGCCATATTTGTGTGTGTCTATTTCTGGACTCTATTCTTCCATTGATCTCTGGGTCTATCCCTTCACCAATACCACACTGTCTTGATAATTGTGGTACTGTTGAGTATTGTTTAGTGTGTAAATCTCTCTTCCAGGATAGAAGCTCTGTGAGGACAGGCATATGGGCAGAAGTAATGTCTGTGTGGTTCACTACTGACTCTCTGGTACCTAGAACCATGCCTAGCATATGGCAAGCACTGAATAATATTTTTTGTCAAATGAATTACGAAATGAATGTTAATGACTGACTGACTGAATGAATGAAGCACATCTGAATCAATTATTCTGTTTCTTTGGGTCTGTCAATCTACAGAGCATATCAAGGAAAGAGCTGATATCTGAACAACTACTCAGAGAGGCGAGAGATCAGTATCTGTGAGTTCTACTGGGTTTACCTCACTACTCCTCACCCACTATTTTAGCCTTCCTATTGCTAAAACAAATACAATACAGTGGCTTGACCTACAACAGGAATTTATTGGCTTATTCAGAGGCTTGAAGGCTTGCTTCCTCCTGGGTCGGTGTCTTCTGGCTGGCTGGCTGGCACTCTTTGGGGTTCCTTGGCTTTTCCGTCATATGACACATCCATCATGCATATGGAAGAGTCTTTTCCTTTCTCTTCTGTATTCCATTGACTCCCAGCTTCTAGCTGCTCCCTGTGGCTTCAATTTCTATGTCCAATTTCCTTTGCTTATAAAGACTTCAGCTACATTGGATTAAGGCTCATCCTCATTCACTTTGGGCACACCTTACCTAATAACATCTTCAAATGTCCTATTTACAAAAGGGTTCACACCCTCAGGGCTAGGGATTGGGACCTGAACGTGCCTTTCAGGGGGGTCATGCTTCAATTCCCAACACCTACCCTCCAACTCTCTTACTTCAGTCTCCATTTTTCCTATCATCTGTTATTTCTGCCCTATGGGGTTTTTAATCTCACTGCCAAGGAATTCCAGGTCAGGATATGCCAAGAGTTTAACATGCCTACCAAGGAGATGATGCAGGTAAATCTCTTAGCACCGAGCCTGAAACATAGTACATGCTCTACAAATGGTGGCCTTAACTACTATTTTTAATCATTAAAAAGTAGCCGATTTAAATGTTGCATTTGACCCCCAAATTATTTTATTCTTTCATTCACTTATTCATTACTTCATAAAATATTTATCCATTTGACAAGCATTATAGAGCTTACGCTATGTGCCATGCTCTTTACTAGGAACTGGAGACACAGAGAACAGGTAGGTTTAAACCTGCCCTCAACAGTAAATTATTTGAATGTGCACTCCAACAGGTTTCCTCCATGGGGCCATGCCTAATGCACTATGGACATCTTGGTCCATATGGCATGCATGCGTTTGATTCAGAAGTAAAACTCTATTTATCCTTTTCTTTTTTCCATCCTGTCCAGATTCTAACAAGGTGATTCTGAGCTCATTTTCATAGCTGCAATATTTTGCATGTGATTTCCAAGTATGTGGGAGATATGAAAGAGGAAAGAGCTAATTCTGGAAAGCCTGTTGAGGAACCTTAGGGCAAATGTGTATAAGTGGCCTTCAGAGTTTTTCCAGTGCAGGATATGGTGATGGTTGGTTTTTTTTTCCTTCACTCTGATATAATGTGCAGAGTGATAAAGTAATTTACACACACAATACAACACAACCTACCATACATTGTGATGTAATTAATGATTTTGACTTTTATCATCTCCAACTTTTAACTGAAAAGGTGGGAAAAGGAATATTCCATGAAACTCTTACCATTTGGGGAAAATTATTTTCATGTCCCACTTGAGGTAACTTAAGAATGTTCCCTCATTCACAAATCCTTTATCATTCTACATCAAACAAACTTTCCTATACTTCTTTCGTTGCTTTCATGTATACATCCCTCAGTCTCTGTAATTATTTAATAACCCAATGATGGTTTTTATCATCCTCCTTCTGATCAAATTAGGCAACAAATAAGCACATCTGGTTTGTGCTTTGTGCTATTCCCATTGGCTGGAAAGTAATGAAGTTCTGTACTAGTGGAAGCTAATTAGGCATTTTCCTCTTTTAAATATGCCTTGCATCTTGAATACTTTGATCTCAGTTAAACTGCATCTTTAGCTAATTAACAGAAAAACAATTAATAAGCTGTGTTGACTGTTGAAAATAAACAGTAGCCCAGCAAAGCCAAATCACTACACATAGGCAAGTATGGTCTTTGAAACCAATATCCTGCACAGACTAATAAGACAAACTGCTTTTTCTGAATATCCACCTCGTAGATGTATCTAATTCTGTTTACAGTGATTATATCTTTCCAGTGGAATATCCCTCTGATCCTTGTACCCTCACAATAAACATGGAAAGATGGCTGATCTGCATCATTCCTGTGAACCAAATCAAAACATCAGGCCAGTCTCATCAGTTTTAGGATCAGCTACACCATTTTCATGGATTTTATACTTCGCACAATTCCATAATTTGAAAAAAAATCATGTTTTTTTGGAAGTTTTTACAGACAAGTACTGTGATCTTGGCAGCACTGTACTAATATTTTGTCAAAGGACTACAGGTACTACCATCAGTTTTTTAGACACTTACCTTCTTTATATCACTCCAGAGAAAATCCTAACTTTAAGTGCCAAATAGGACTTGCATGGAAGTTATAAATTAAACCTCCCACTTTGCCTCACTTTGGGCTGCTAATGTTTAGTTTGCAAAACAAATGGAGTACAACACCCCTTTTGTTCCTTGTAGGTATAGCAAGGGCAAATATTCATTGGCCATAGATGACAGATGATAGCTACTTTGCTGTGAAGAAATTTACAGTAGTCAGGACACCTGTGAGAATTCTGAAAAATAAGTGAACCGGTAGACACTGAAGAGCTATCATGCACTGCAAGAAGGCTCCATACAAGAAGACTGAAATCTGCTCAATACTATGATGGTTGGGAACTAAGAAAATTGGCCAATAGGTTGGTTGGTTAATTCATTATTTGATTCCTTCAACAATTACTTATTGAGTATAACAATAGATCAGGCACTGAGTCAGGTGTTGGTTATAAAAGGTGGCAGCGTAAGGTTGACTCAAATAAAAAATGACCCCATATACTTTGATAAAATTCCTCATCTACTTATATGGCTACTTAATTATTGGAGTATAAAGAGCCAGTAACTGAACATTTGCTATGTGCCTAGCATTGTATTTGTGTTTAGAGAATGGAAAATAGTAGCTAAAATCTGTTGCATGCTTACTATATCCTATTCTAGAGGCTTCATATGTATAAATATATTTTACCCTCATGTAATAGACCTACTTATCAGGGAGGTTTACATTTTTCCCCCATTTTGCAGATGAGGAAATGAGACCCAGTAAGGTTACACTACTAGTGAGCAGTGTGTCCAGGATTTGAGCTCAAGATATATGGCTCAGCAGTCCATCAAGCCACCAAATTGCTTTATCAAAAAGGCAGAAAGCTGAGTTCCTGTTCTTGAAGACCTTAACATTTACCTGGGCATCCAACATTTTATTAACTCAAAAAATGTAGAAGGTATTTTCAAAATCATATGTGTATTACTGTGGTTTTTGGTTTAAAAACAGTTCTATGGGGATGTGGCATAAAGGCGTGATCTGTTGGGTCAGGGAAAGTCCTGTAAAGTTCTGACATTATGAGGAGCACTGGCTTGGAAGCGAGAGAGCTGTGGTTCAAATGCTTCTCTGCCACCCATCCTCTATCTTTTAACAGTGTTATGCCTTATTTCCTCATCTAATACAGATGCTAGTACATGTCTGTCCAGAACTATTGTGGAGATCAAATGAAATAATATATATGTAATGCTCTCTAAATAGTAAGCACTCAGTAAATGTCAGCTCTTCTTGGAAAGGTCTGCAACTGGATCTCAGCAAATTTAATGCATGCAGATTGGGCAAGAGAGGCATGGGAAGGGGAGAGGGTAGGCGATATGCACTCAAAATTAGAAATAAGCTAGGCATTCTCTACTTCAGCCTATTAAACTCCTTCTCCTTTTCCCATCATGGCTCTTCACAATCATTCTGGATTCCCTAGACTCTAAATAACAAAACGAGTGAACTTGTAATAACAACACACGTGCACGCACTCACAAAAATAGTTAACATACCCAATTTAATACTGACAGATAGTGTGCTCAACTTTAGCAGGTAGGTAAGTACTTGTAAAAGCCAGATAAAGTAGATTTCAGCATTAATAAGGTTTAGTAATTCACTAGCACGTTATGCTAACTGGCATCCTCATTGCCAGAAAGAATGAAAGCAATTTCCAGACAATTAAGCAACCAATAGAGGGGTATTTGTTGAATGTTTATTCTGTGCCTAGTGTTGTATTTGGTGGATTCCTTCTTCCTAGAGAATAGGTGGACATTGTAAGAATTTGGTTAATTGCCAGTCAACGTGTACTGTGGAATGGTTAATCCAGCAAACACTGGCCGGGACGAGTGAAACACAACACCTACTCTCCAGGCAATTATTACATAATAGTGCAGTAGGTACCTATAGTGTAGCCATGCCCTATAAGCAAATGATTCACTTATGAGCACTGATTATTTCAAATGGATAGTATTTCCTTTTATTTTGCTTTTTTATATTTCATTGGCCTTAAGGGCTCAACTTATAATAGAAATGGAAACTCATAATTGCTAGATAAAAAGGAAGCAAATCTCACCTAATTTAAGAAAGGATGCTTAGACTCTACTTCGGGCTGGGTACAAGCTTTTAGTGGACTCAGGAATTGGGTACATTTCGTATAATGTGTTTTCTAGGAACTGGAGTACAATGCTAGGCCTATACAACATTAGACCAACTCATAATTTCCCGTTAATTTCACTTGTATAAAATTACAGTATTTGTTATAATCTGGCACTTTTAAATGCGTTTCTAAAGTTGGGATCTCAAAATGCGGTTAATTCATGGGAGGATTTCAACATATTGTCAGTACAGGGAACAGTGAATGGGAGACAAATTTTAAGTGAAATGGATATATAAGGTAACTTTTCATAGGCCCAAAAATAGTGCTGAGTCACTTTGGTATTGGATTGCATTCAGGTGTGTGAAGTACACATAGTAAGCCACAGAGTATAGGTGGTAGGAGTGCAGGCACTGAAGGCATGCTGACCGAGTTTCTATTCTCAGGGCTTCCACTTACTAGCTTGTCACTCTAAGCTCATTGATTAACTTCTCTGAGCCTCAATCTCCTCCTCTGGAAAAGGTGTCACACAATAGTAACTACCTCAAAAGATGGTTGGGAGGATTGAATTATATTAAGTGGAAAAATGTATGCAAAGCATGTAAATACTTTTATGGATCCCCAAAGTAACACTCTTAGTGCTATACATAGAAACATCTCTCAGTAACATATTGAATATACCAAGACTCTGGGCTGAATCAGTTTCAGCAACAATGTTTTCATGAGAAATGGGAAGTCACAGGGTAGAGGCAGCTTCACTTCTCCTGTTCTTGCTTTTCTTCTTCGAGGAATGAATATAGGATGCTGGTATCAAAGACTGTTGCTTTAGCATTACTGATAACACTTAACATTATAAATATGTAAAACGAGAGAACCAGTGGCCCATTTTAATACCTATGACTTCCCCAATCCCATTAAAAAAGTCCTTCAAACATCATTCCCTGTGTACAACAACGTATATTTTTAGGGATTTATTTATCTATTTTCTCTGTATAATTGGTGCAACACCTGAAAAAGAAGCTGGTGAATTTAATGATAAGTAGTCCCTTGTGGTCCTATGCTTCCATTTGTCATAGGTGGCAATCCTGCTTGTGATTCCATTAGAGAAGATAAATTAATTTCACAATAGTCAGGAAATGGACTTTATAAGGCAGAGTATTATGTGCTCAAAACTCTGAACTCTAAAAATTAAAATAATTTGTCTTCCAATCTCGAGTCTGCCACTGGCTAGCCATATGGAATTGGGCCAGCTGCTTAACCTCCTTAAGCTTCAGTTTTCTTACCTGTGAAATGGGATAACGGTAGCCACCTCCTGGGATTGCTGTTATACAGGTTCCCTGAGCAGATAATGTAAGGTGTGGAAGGTAAGGCATGGAATGTGGAAGGTGGATGAGCTCACAACAAATGTTAATCATTATTATTTGTGTAATCACTAGCTAATACCCCAAAGCTGCTATTCTCTTTGGACCATTGAAACGAATGGTTGTCAAATGTTATCATAACAGGATTCTCACAACCTGATATTTCCCATTTCATCTTTCTTAAAAATGGCCATCTGTCAGATAGGTCAACCTGGAGATCATTGTACATCCAAGAGATCACCAGGAGCCACTGCCTCTTGGTTATACCTGAGCAGAAAAACAAAACAAAACACTAACCTCACCTCTAACTGAAAACTGCCCTTGGCAAGTTTCCCCAAGGAGACAGTGCAGGGAAGAAAGGGAAGCAGCAAGGGAGTGCATTCAGGCAGAAACTCTGCAGGAGTGGAACATACCTCTCCACCCCCTGCAGGACTGAGCATGAAACCCTCTCTTCTGAGTACTAATCATCCCATTTCCTGTCTCTTGAGTGCTCATGTACACTGTGAACATGGTATGAATTTATGCTTGCATACAGCTCTTTGCATGAGTCTTTGCTTTTTTAAAAGAGGGCCTCTTTCCTCAGTGTATCTTCCACAGAGATTAAGGGGAACAGCTTTGGATTCAGTTAGACCTGGGTTCAAAGACCCAGTCTACCCCTTATTATCTAGGTTACTGAACTTCTGAGCTTTGCTCTTTTCATCGGTGAAATGGGGAGCTAACATGTAAAGACCTAAGTAGAGGGTTGGCATATACGAATAAATAATAAATACTAACTCTATTTTAAAAGCTTCCTTCATAAATAGTAGTAGTGGACAGATTAAGAAGTGGTTTTGGTAATAATTCTCTTTGGACTTCTGGAAAAGCTACTGTTATCTGTGATGATATGATTCTTTCTTGTAAGAAAAGAGAGTCCCCTCTCCCACTATCCTTATATATAACAATATTGTTTAGCCCCTATGTAGGATGATTGAGTTCTAAAACTCTAATGCCACTTTAGGTTTTTGGAATAATCTCATAATCTTTTAATTTTACAAAATAACTTTAACTCTCACTTTTAGACAAAACCATAGAGAACAACCCCAATCCAGTCCCTCTTGGTAAAAGAATGAAAGTATGTAGGTAAACAGTATTTACCATTTGCAAAAGGAAGTAAAAAAGAAGTTTTAAGGCTCTTTTGGCCAGCAAAATTAATTATTTTCTTTAACTGAAATAGATGCCTTGATTTTAGATTTTACCACCACTTTTCATGTGTTTCCCTAGTTCCCCCTCCACACACACACAATTTCTGTTTCTTAAAATGGTTCCTTTCTAGTCTGTGGGAGAAGTACTATAATATTGGTGACAGCCTTTCTTCGCTGCTGTGAAATTTAGTGCCTTGGAAAATGGCTAGATAAATTTTCCACTGGGCTGACGAATGGCTTTTCTGAAATATTTAGAAGTAATGTGTGAGTATGCTATTTGAGTTTCAATTTTGCTCAAATCTTTCCTTGCCCATACTCTTTCCCTGGGTTTTTTACAGTCAGGCCTGGACTGGAGAGCCAGTTTCACGCATAGAAGTGTGTGTGGGATCATGGAAGCTCTGATGTTGAAAAGATATCAGTATCTTTTGTACAACCCTCTAATTGCCTTAGCAATTTAAAAAACTTTTTAATTGTGGTAACATATATATAACATAAAATTTGTCATTTTAACCATTTAAAGTATACAATTCAGTGGCATTAATTACAGTTATCACACATAATTTTTAATATGGTTCCAGGAGGGCCCACTGATGCATCCCCAGACATATAAGCCATAGAGTCTGCAGGTTAAGAGCTCCTACCTGGAGGATGTACCAGTACAGTCTTTAGTTAATCAGGGTCCTATCAGGCCATGGGCTTTATAAGGCCCCTCTCTGGTCTTCTTGCTTTATCCCCACAATAGGGCAAAGCAAATACAGGGCAAAAAGTTATGTCTACCTGGAACCCATGTCATGTATCCATTTCTAGGCCACTCTCTGGGTACCTGGACTCCCACTTCCTGAGCTGCTTACAGGCCTCTTCTTAGATTTCATTGTCTCGAGGGTGCACCATATCAGCAGAGTCACACCTCTGGGTTTTCGCTTTATTTTGGGAAGAGTTGAGAGCTTGGAAGTTTGGTATAGGATGTCCACACACAATCCCAAGTCTCCTCACAGTACAGACTGGAACCAGGTGAGGGGGAGAAAAGGAAGACTTTGAACCTGGAGCTCCTATCTGCACTCTTGTTCTGGTTCTAGACCTAGCAAAGGGATAGGGATTGGCTTTTGCACAACTGTTGCCTCTTAGCTCTTTACTTTCTCTCCTGGCTAATTCCTACTCAGCCTTTAATCCATAGCTCTTAGATGTCCTTTTCTCAGAAAGGGATTCCCTGACCCTTGGTCTTAATTAGTTCCTGGTTAATCACCAGCACTTTGTACGTTTCCTGTGTAGTCTTACTTAAAGGTTATTTGTGTGATTATTTGTAATGTTTGTCTTAATAAAAAGTATTTTTGGTTATTTGTTTAAAGCCTACCTTGTTCACTGCTGTATCTTTAGCATTGAGCTTGGTGCGTGGCACATAGTATAGCCTCAATATTTGTGGACTGAATGAATGAATGAATAATTAAGTAAATGAATACTACCTTTGGAAGCTTTATTCTCCTTATCCTAAGAAATTATCCTATCCCAGTCTTTGAAAAGTAGGTTTCTTACATCTTAACCTTGTAGGGCTACAAGCCAACATGAATGTAGGATGGCAATGTGATGTCAGTGAACTGGTAGGCCATATAGGCTGTTGGGCTCTCGGAGCCTGTATGGATTCTCTTTCCCCTAGTGGACTTTAAGAGATGCAGCAAATGATTGGAAAATGGCTGCAGAGTTGCACTTGCAGGATGCAACAAGGCAACAAGAATGTAAGAATCATAATGTAACATCACGTTTCCTTTTCACTCTGTGATCATTAACATCTTGATGATCACAGAAATTCAAAATGTAAGTGCAAACACAAATAGTCCAAATCTAGTATGAAGTGGAAAATATAAGTGGAAACTTCTTCAACATTCTCCTTAAAATGGCAGCCTGGCCCCCAAATAAAGTGAATACCCTGATTTCAACCCATTACAATTAATTTATGTCCCAATGACACATATCCCCTTTATTCTGATTGGAAAAATAGTGTCCAGGAACAAATACTATCTATCTGAGTAAATATTGCCTGGATGCTGTAGAACAAGTTAAGTAGCAGAAGTTTAGCTACATTTTCTAAAGATTTGGTAGCTCAGAATCAAGCTCAAGATTTTCTGTTGTGGAATCATGGAGAGAAGGCGAATCAACAGAGTGAACACATGGGTATTAGTAGTTATGGTTACTATTTATTGGGTATTTACTATGTGCCAGGCTTTCTCCTGAGTGCTTTATGTTTATCATCTCATTTAATTTTTACAAAACCTTGAGGTATTATCATCTCATTTTACAAATGAGGAAACAGAAGCTCAGGAATGTTTGTAGGTAATTTGTCCAAGATAACATAGCTATTAAGTGGGAAAGTTGAGTCATAAGCCTACATTTTTTAGGAGTTCAAAGACTTGTTAACAATTTCATATGCTACTAACCAAGATATTAAGATCTCCTTATAAAACAGAAAGATATAATTCCAAGTCCATCTGTAATGTAGAGAAGAAAAGATAGGCTGGGACATTTTTAAGGGGGTACATAATCCTACTTAGTTTCTCACATCAACACCAAAGAAGATGTCATTGGAACCTTGCCTTGTCAGCCTCTGTTATGTCATTCTCAAAGCCTGTATCTGTGCTTGATTATCTATTGCTTCATAACAAACTATCCCAAAATGTAGTGGCTTAAAAAACCATTTTATTTTCCTAATGGTTTTGTAGGTCAGGAATCTGGGAAGACTTTGGCTGGGTGATTTGTTTCTGATACACTGAATGTCAGTTAAGGCAGCTGGGACTGGAGGAGCCAAGATGCCTTCTTTACTCTTATGCCTGAAGTCACAGCTTTCCTTGGTGCCCCCCTCTCTCTCTCTCTCTTTCTTTTCACATGGCTCATTGTGCTTACTTATTGTCAGGGCTTCTCCATGTGGCTTGGACCTCTCATAGCACAGTGGTCTTAGGATAGTTGGACTTCTTACTTGGTGGCCACCTTCTCCCAGACCATTGATCCAAAAGCAAGTGTTCCGAGAAACACAGGCAGAAGCTTTGTTAGTGCCAGGATGTCACTTCTGCCACATTTTGTTGCTCCAGTGGCTAAAGCCAGCTCAGTCTCAAAAGGTGGGCAATGGGGAGGAATGGACTTCTGCTCTGAACAGTGGCATGTGAGTTCAAGGGGAGGGACTGATGGTGGCCATCATAGAGATGATCTCCTATAGACTGTCTCCTAAAACCATTCTCATCTCACAACACACACCCAGGTAAATTTTACAAATCACTCACTTGATTTTGAGAGGACAGTTTAGAATAAAGGCTTCTTAGTGGACAGCAGAAAGGTAAATAACATTTAATAATCATGCACTATTACATATAATTGTTCAATTTCTGAGGTAGGTCTGGTTATTTACAATGATACTGAGGAAGAAACTGATACTCAGAGCATCTAAGTTATTTACCCAAAAGCACACAGTAAGTGCAATCTCTGAGATTTAAACACAGGTCTTCTGAACCCAAAGTTTGGGCTCTTAGCCACAACACTAATCAGGAAAAGGTTTACAGGGAAGGTGGAATCATGACTGGAGTTAGACAAATTGGTAAGCAGATTTGAGTAAGAGGGCAGGAGGGAGACAAGAAGGCAACAGCATGAGCAGAGGCAAAGAAGTGGGGAATGTCCTGTTGAACTGTCAATGAGTGTGAGGAATGGAATTGGACAGATTGGCAAGAGACAGGTTCTGGTGGCCATGAAATCCAAGCAGAGGAGCCCATCCCACTGAGACAGGAAGGACAGCCATTCCATTCACCCAAGAGGAAGCCTTTATACCCAAGACTCAAGACCTTGAGCAATGGCTTTTCTTTACTTTTACTAACAAAGGTTTAGAGTTTGCTTGAGCCCTTTTGGTTCACAAACATAGCTCACTTTCAGAGTGGGAAGAAAGGTCATACAAATCAATAAGTTGGACCAAACAATGCCCCGTTTCCACACCAGAGAAGGATTCCCTTTTGTGTGAAAAACTCCATTCCTCCTTTTTTTTCCTCAGAATTGACAACACTTGGGAGAGAAAAGGGAACCATTAACTGGTGAGAGAATTTCTATGTCAATTCTTCAACTTTGACCCAAATGAGCAGATCTAATAAAGAAGTATTCTAGGTAGACATATGAGCAACTGAGCTTTTGTAAAAGTTCAAGATGAAGCAGTCCTGATACATGACTTTGCAATATAAAGTTTTATCCCTTTAGTACATAAAGTACAGTGGTTAAGAAGACTCACTTCAGAACTGGACTCATTTGCTTTGAGTCTAGCTCCACCTCTTACTCTCTGGATAAATTTGCATGAGTCACTTACCTCTCAGAACCTCACCAGACTCATCTAAACAACTGAAAGCAGAATAATACCTTAAGAATTTAATGAAATAATGCAGGTGAAGTGTCTATACAGGGTCTGGCTTATAGAAAGTGCTTGATGCAGATTAGCTATCAATGTTAGGTCTCAGGTACTCAGATACTTGGTCTGACTTCAGAATCTAGTGCTTACACCACTGTAGCTGATGCTACAATTAAAGTCCTGAGACACAGAGTTGTATGATACTCAGTTTTCACTGACTACAAGTGGGTGCAAAAGGAGGTTGAGTCAAAACCTTCCCCAATAATTTATTAACATAATGATATGGTATAATAGTGCCACCTTCATGGGGCTGTTTTGAAGGTTAAATCATAGAAATCATGCAACAATGGTAGGCACAGATATTTGTCATACAGTGTACACTTCATATATTAGCTATCATTATTAGGAATTCAAATATTCATTGAGTGTCTTCTATGCGGCAGACACTGCTCTAAGGACTTCTTCAAGAGAGATGGAACTATGCCTAGAAGATTTGTACTTGGAAGCCATGCAAGACCTGTCATTTCAGCAAATGGCTATAAGTATTGATAACGTATATATGGTCTGCACTTGTGGTCAAGGCAAACCCAGTGAGTATGGTAATTGTGAGAGCCTAAGTCAAGATCTATGGTTCCAGGGGCCACTCCAAACCAAGACGTGTGCTTATTATTGGGGATATCCAAAATATAATATGGCCAGAAGAAGAATCTAATTGAGGCTGAGGGAAAAAAACAAAAAGGTTGAAGACAGGTAAATAGTGCCAAATGTCATGCAAAAAGAAAGAGGTGAGAAGCTAGGCTATCTAGGGAGCAAAATGCAAGCTGAGTCAAGTCAGGACAAAGACCAAATCAACTGGATATTTGAGGATTACTTTTATGTGATACCAACAGCATGGTGCAAGAGTGAGCTGGTTGGGTCACGGGGACTGGGTAGGACCAAGGTCAAAATGAGATTTATAATTTTCAATAAATTTTGAGTCTCATGTTTTGAGTGAGGTTCAAGTTCAGGTCAGGGAGACTGTGAAACCAGAAGTTTTAAGAAATAGTTGATCACCAAGCCATTCTTATCTTCAACTGTCTCTTATAGAACTTGTTGGCCTTCAAAGCATAGGAGTGGTTAGACATGTTTTATGCTAAGAAACAAGCCATATGGCAGTGGAAGTTTTAATTTAGATACTGATCACAGGTGTCCATTTTCATGGGAATGCCTCAAATGCTTTATTTGTTGACAGAGACTGTAAATAGACTAAAGAGGTTAGATATCTTGAATAATACAGGGCGTGTAAGAGCAACTTGGCTCCTCTGCTTTCCTCTATCTAGCTCTGTTAGTTCTCCACATTAAACACAAAGTAGTAAAGGTTAAAATGCCTGACTTTGAAATGATATTGAATTAATGCTCTTTGTAAGCAAAGAAAAATGTCTTGATTCAGAGGCATTTCTTGGTGCTCACATAACAAAAAGAGGAGGCTTCACCTTAAAGTGACTTGGGGAGACCAACACCAAATTGTTAGTTAAATAAGCACTGATATGATTATGTGAGATATAAACAAATGTTCAAGTCAATCATTGCAGTGAAAAGAAAAATACAAACTGGTTGCTTGGATTGAACAGACAAACCTACAATTTTATTGTCTAAGCTTTTGGTTTGTCAACTGAGTGAGGCCAGACCCTTCTTATTTCAGAAATTTTACAGAACATACATATTATCCCCCTCCCTCCAACAAAACCTCCTAGCTTCTGTCATCTAGCATTATAATAACTCCCTTACAAATTCACTTTGCTCCATTGTCTATTATTCCCTTCTCCATATTCTCCTGGAAAAATATCAACCCAGTTTAACATCATCTGCCTCCTCTAGGCTTTCAAGTAAGTGGGTGAATATTACCAGATAAACTCACAAACTGAGCTCTATCCACTTTAATTCATGATTTTATGCCTCCATTAGGCACTCAATGCATGCCAGTAAACCTACTGTTTCTCAAGTAGATTTGAGTTCCCATTTACTGAGAAGACTATTTCATGTCTTATCCTGTCTCCTCATACTTCCCTTTATTTTCCTACTGATGAGCCCTCCTCATGCTGCACTGGGAAATTAGAAGCCACCAGAGAAAACTTCCTCACCTTTTAACAACCAAAAGACTGACCTACCTATACTTGCAAACTTTCAAGGATTCTCTCCTACTTCCCTCCAGTCACAGTGGGGGTGGAGTCCCTCTTCCTTTCAAAGCCAACCCTTTCCTTGTGCTCCTGATTTCATCTCCTTCCCTTGCATTAGTCCCTCTATTTCCTTTCTACTGGTTCATTTCCTTTAGCAAACAAACATGCTCCAATATGTCTCATCATAAAATCAACAAAACCAAAAACCTTCCCTTGATCCCACATATTCTTGATATGATCCCATTTCTCTGTACCCTTTCATATCAAACATCTCAGAAGAGTTGTTTACACATGTTGATTCTACATTCTAACCTTCAGTTCAATCAAATTTATTAACAATTTAGCTTCTTCCCACATATTCCATTGAAACTGCTCTTGTCAATGTCTCCAATGACTTCCATTTTGCCAAAGCAATGTCCCAGCAGCATCCAGCATAAAATTCTCTCCTTTTGGACATACTCCCTTCTCTTGGCTTTCATGATACTATTATCTCTTGATTTGCCACTTTCTTTCAGTATTAATGCTGTCTCCTTATCTAATAGATCTCCATATCTTGTGATTTCATCTATGCTATTCCTTGAACTTTTATATTGCTTTCATTTAGGATTCTATTTAAATGTTGCCTTCCCATAGAAGACTATGGAGCTACCTACCAACCCTGGAATGTCTAGTTCTGTACTTCTTTTACACAAGAAAGAAATAAACGTTCTCCTCCTTTAAGCCACTGTGACTTGGGATTTTCACTATTTTACGCTGACAATCCTAATCCTACCTGCTATAATAATCAAAGACAAAAAGCCACATGCCATTGGATGAAACTTGTTTTTCTTGCTGTGATAAATACGGTTTAAATAATACAATAAAAGCAATAAGGTGACTAATTAGAAAACATTTCTTTGTACCAAAATACTTTTGAAATATACATAGAATACATTGCTGAAGATTGGAAGAAGCAGTTTTTAGAACAGATGATATAAGATGGGAGTTTTCTTCTTCAGCCAGGTAAAAGTGTGGATATTTCAAGCATGCCTTGATGTGTGCTATTAGGTTTCAATGATAAATAACATGAAGAATTACCTTTTTCTGACATGTCACTAAATAAAGGCATGGAGAGTAAATAATTTCTATAATAAAAACAATATTCTATAAGGAAAATATTTAAGTATATTTACTGAGAAAGTGGCTATTCTGACTAGAATTTTTAAAAAACATTCTGGGATAATGATGCAAATATAGCATCAAACTTGAAATCCATTCACTACATCTTTCACAGGTAAGCAAATACTACCAAGAAGTCAAAGGCCACAAATGCATAATCACTGACATGATTAATTTTATTAAAAAAAAAAAATGGAAATGGAGTAGACTCTATACATCACCTTGTAATGAGATGGAGAAAGACCATGATAATTTTTTATACTAATCAGAGGTTCACTTAAAAGAGTTGTGGAACTTAAAGATAAGATACACATTTTTCTTTTATAGAAATATAAAGATGCAAAATTGAATGTTTTCTATAATGACAAGGAGCTATCAATTTTAGGTTACCCAACAGACATTTTTGATATATAAACATACTTAGTCTATTCCTTCATCATAAAAATTACATTTTAATAATGTGTGGAGAAGAGACAATTTTACAAAAGAAATTCTTGTTTTGGGTAGAGCATTTAGAAAACATATTTAGAAATGTTTCCATTGTTTTCCGATTCTGTAGCTAAACAAGATCACGTCCCATCTAAAAAAACCCTTGTATGCATACACTTAAAAAAAAATTAGAAACAGAATGTGTTAGTTTTCTATTGCTGTATTACCACAAATTTAACAGCTTAAAACAGTCCCCACAATTTATTATCTCATGGTTTCCTTTAGGGTCTTCTGTTTAGGGTCTCACAAGGCTCCATTTAAGTCTCAGCTTTGATGTATTTCTACCTGGAGAAATACAGGATTGACTGTGGAGGAATCTACTCACAAGCTCATTCAGGTTGCTGGTAGAATTCATTTCCTTGTGGCTGTTTGGCAAGAAACTAAGCTTTCTGCTGGCTGTTGACTGAGGTTGTCCACAGGTCCTAGAAGCTGCCTGCCATTCCTCGAGGCCACTCACAGTTCCTTGTCAGTTGGATTTCTCCACCATGCCCACTTACTTCTCAAAGACCTCAAAGAGAGTCTCTCCCTCCAGTCTAAGACAGAGTCTTATATAACAGAATGTAATCAAAAGAGTGACATCTCATCACCCTTGTCATATTGTCATATTCTGTTGCTTTGAAGCAAATCACATGTCATGACTACACTCAAGAGAAGGGGATTGCACCAGGAGGGAAGAAATCACTATGGGTCATCCTTAAGATCTGCCTGACATGCAGACTTTTCCAATCACTTTGAAAATTTTCATAATAAAGAATTTCAGTGGGCTTTGAATTCATTTATTAAAAATATAAGAATGCAACTCAAAGAACTGCTATCTGACATCAGGGAAGTGGGCATTTACTCATCGGATCATTACAAGATGTTTGTGTAATTGGTGGATGGCACTGAAAAATGAGTACCATGAATTCAAGTGCAGCCAATAATGCACTTCTTTAATTTAGATCTATTTATCTTTGGGAGATATCTTTTTTTTCCCCCCCAGTTTTCATAGCCATTAAAACCCAGGATCAAAATAAACTGAACTTAGTGATGGACTTTTAAATTGCTGAATTTCAAGTATTAAATCAAGATTTTCAAATATAATGAGGCTAATTTTATCACATTGTATTTAATAATAATAGTTAAGTCACTGAGAAAAAAATTTTGAAATCAACAAATCAAGAAATGAATATTCACAGATATAAAATATTGTTTATTTCATCAGTATCTCATTTGATTTTTGGTATATTTTAGCATGTATATACTATATAACATAATCCATATATTCAATGCAATTTTTAAAGAAATAAACATGCATAATTTGGGGATGCATGTTCATTTTATTCCTAATGGCCATGTGCCATAGAACAAGTTTGGAGCCCACTGCTCTGTCTCTGCACTTCTCCAATACAGTAGCCACTAGCCACGTGTGATTACTGAGTACTAGAAATGAGGCTGGTCTGAATTGAGATGTGCTGTAAATGTAAAATACACAACAGATTTCTAAGACTTAGTTTAGAAAAAAGGATGTAAAATATCGCAATAATTTTTTTTTACAGGTTGAAATGATAATATTTTGGATTTATTGCTAAATACATTATCAAAATCAATTTGATTTATTTCTTTTTACTTTTTAATGAGGCTACTAGAAAAGTTAAAATTACTTATGTGGCTCATATTGTAAATCTATTTGAGAGAGCCAACTGAGTGAATTTGATGGAGCGTTAGAACAAACAGAAAGACTGGTTAATTGTACTTTCTGGACTAAGCAACAATGGGATTAAGCCAAGTCACTTGTAAGTTAAGTGCTGGCCTCATCTAAAATGCTATGCTACCTGTTTATGTAGGTAAAGTACTCATCTATAGTGGTTCATGTGATATTTTAATTCTCATTTGATAGTTGAAGCAAATACTAAAGAGATGAACTGATTTTCCCTCTGGACCCAACCCGCTGCTCTGTTCATGGCCATCAAATGAACTGATAGTGCTTGCTTTGATAAGACAGCACTTTAGACTTGGGTTTTAGAATTAACAGCTACATACCCACAGGGAAATATCCCAAATAGCATGCGTGTGTTTGTAGATATTGACCTACATCAACATGATGTGGAGTTTTATTAACTATTATTTATTAACTATTTATTATTATTACTATTAATAAATTATTATTTATTAACTATTAATAAAACTGCACCAAATATAGCAAAGTAAATGGGAAATTTTGCCAAGCTACTATATATTTTATGAAAACTTGCCTTATAATTAGTTTATTTTAAGCCACTGTTTTGTACAGTCCAGTCTCAGTTCCGATAATTTCCTTTGCAATTTGGTTTATTACCAAATACTCTGGTAATACTTCTTCTAGGTCTACTCTCCTTGGTGCTACCCTGTTCCTCTGAGTATTCCTCTTATTCATTAGATATATGTATTGAGTGCTACATAAACACAGCAGCAAACACGAAATGGTGTTGGCTGACCAGGGCTTCATGAAAGTGTGGCCTGCATACTCTTCTGTAGTCACCTTAAAATTCTTAATAATTTTTTAACAAAGGGTCTTACATTTTCTTTTGCACTGGACCCCACAAATTATGTAGCCAGTCCTATTGCTGACTTTAAAAAGGAAAACATTTATGAAGGGTCAATTTGACACGAAGTCGGAAGATCTGAGTTCTGCCCCTGGTTTCTGCTACTAACTAGCTAAATCCAATGATCAATGCTCATTTATCTCCCCACCTGAAGGATCCTCTCTTCTAGTTCAAAAATTCAAAAGGGTTTATGTAGAGGACATCTGATGCCATTACCTGCCAAGCACCCATTCCCCAATTTTCCTCTAGAGCTATCCCTTCTCACATTTTCTGTATAAGTGGTTACTAAGTTCAGGGACCTGATCTTGTATCACCCCTTTGCCTCTGCTTTATGGCCAAATCCAGGCCAATCAGCATATTTTACCTCACTGAAATTGTGAGTGGTCCAGAAATGGGTATATGGCCTATTCTAGACCAAAGAGATTTGACTATAGGATTTTTGTGTACCGTTGAGGGTGGTGGTTTTCTCCTCTGTCACTGTTGATAGGAGGCAGTAGGCTTGGAGCTACTGGCAATCACCTAACTTCCATGAGGGGAAATCTGCCTGAGAACAAAAGCCAATCCAGAGGAAAATCAGCTGAGAGATAAGAGTGAGACTAAGTCTTGAAGGCATAGTTTGAGCCCCCGAATGAGCAGCTGTGCCTACAGCCTGGACATATCAGTTATGGGAGCCATAAGGTTCCTGAACCTATTGATTTGGGTGGCTGTCCCTTGCAACAAAGAAAGCCCCTTATAAGAATAGAGATTGTTCGCACTTGGTTCCCTAGTGCATAGCCTGCCACATGGCAAGCACTGAATAACCAGCTGCATGGAGGTGGTTAATCTGCCTGGTGCAAGATGAAAAGTTTTTGAATTGTGAACATTATTTTCTTTTTTTATTGATATATTTTAGGGTCCCAGAGGTCACTGAAAACTAGGAAATATGGCTTACTGGAAAATAACTATGCAAATGATCACTTTTAATGCCATCCTAATATAGCTAATAAAAGCAGGATCTGAGCCAAATATACAGGAACTGTCTTCTGAAGTTCAAAGTCACCTTTTAAACCTGGAAATTTGACTTTCGTATGAGAATATGTTCTATCTATTAAATTAAAGTGTGACCTTGTTTGCTACATGAAGAATGAGGTAGTGGCCTTTGCAAAATAAAGAGAGCCAAAGGAAACGTGAAACAGACTGTCTATATCCTACCTACTGTGTAATCATAAATGTTGAAAGGTAATGAGGTAGCTTAATTAAGTTATTATATTTAAAATACCTGGTCTTAGCTGAAAATTTCAAAATATTTCTTAGCTATTGCTCTGTTTTAAATATTTTTTCCTTCCAAAAAAGGTCTGCAGGGTCTCCTTTGGGGCATAAGAACACAACTTTCCCTAACCGTTGGTAGATAGTTATATGAAAGGGGCAAGGAGAAGAATCTGACTCAGGATGAAGAAAACCTGTGTAAACAGTGGTAGCCATTTAACAGTGGGAATGGACATCTTAGAAAGGAGCTCATTGTCCTCAGAGGCATTCGGATGGAGGATATGCAGTCTTCACAGGGACACTGGAGAAAGCTAAAAAGTAACTGATAATTGAGTAGTTCTCTAATTCTGAAAACCTTGGGACAGGCTAGAGGAAATTCTGCTATCCTAAGTTGACAGTTTGATTTATGCACATCATTCAGGTGAGATAAAATCAGACACTTCAGCAGCGAAGAGTCCCTCTCAAAGATTCCAATGATTTATCTGACTATCCAATGTTTCCATCTTGGCCCACCACTTTCCATTTATCTGACTATCCAATGTTTCCATCTTGGCCCACCACTTCTTCTCCGGCACCCTAGCAGAGTTCAAGGCACAAAATGGGCAAGCAATAACTATTTGTTAAATGACTGAATCAACAAATGAATGTATCCCTCAGCAATTATGAGCTTAGTTTTCCCTCCATTCATTTTGCTCACTACTTTTCCATTTAATAATTATGTAATGCCTTATGGCATTTCACATTACTCACCTTGCACTGCATTTATTTAACTTTTCATCTATTTATGTCTGATCTTCAAATGTGGACCATGTGTTCTCTGAAGCAGGTCTTATATTCCTTTACAAGTCCTTCAGTATTCAAAAACTCAAAGCCATCCATGTAGTTTGTTAATGACAACGTTCATGAAGATCGCAAATAGCTGGGGTAAATACTGCCTACTTCGCCTTTAAGGGGGCCCCAGACCCCTTACAGTACATTATATTACATATTTCCTCCTCTACAGCCCAGCATATCTAAAGTTCCCAAATCCTAGTTACTCTCTATTCTGTTTCTTTCATACATGGATGGTTTCATTGCCAATATGGTGAATTTAAAAATCACCCCAAGAGCAGAGAGATTAGCAGATCATGGCAAGTGAAAGGTGATGCTTAGGAATTCAAGAATGGTCTAAATTAACTCCCTCATTTTGGCTATGAGTAAACCAAGGCCAACTCCCAAAGTGAAAATGTCTGCCCAAGGTTTCAGAACAGCTGCAAGAACCTAGAGATCCTGACCCCAGGAACTATCCTCCTTACAATCCATCTTGCTGTTTCTCAAAGATGCAGATGTTACAAGCTCCTGGGTGGAGGACTTTAAGTCAATAATGGTTTTACTTTTTATTACCTAGATTTAGTTTTTTTAAATTTTTGTTTTACTAGAGAAGTTGTAGGGTATTATTTTTTTTACATTCCTTTTAAAATGCCCCCATTTGCAAACACAAAAGGAGATAGATTGCTTTGAGTATAAAATGCTCAGGGGATTATGCTTCCCCTTTTCTACAAATCAGAGAGATGAAAGATTAGATGTTAGGACTTGTACCACACAAGCTCTTTCTGAAGGGATGGAAAAGATTTTATTGTTCTCTCTGAAAGTTAGCCATTGCATTTCAAAATGAAAATTAAAATGATGACCATTTCTCCTCAAGTTCAAAGACACCAGCTAATTTTACCCTTAAATGCTGAACTCCTGGTATTAGGCTATAAATATGGTACAGTTAGGGACACCATTTACCAGCTGGATCCCTGAACCTGGTGAAGTCTATACACAATCTATACTCAGCACTTATAACACATCTTGCAATTGCTACTTTGTATTATAATTAGTGACATAGCTTACTAGCTCCTTGAGGGCAGCATCTGTGCTTTATACTTACTATTTAACATGTAAACCCTTCAGGTCACACATCTACTAAAATACTCCAGTGATTTTAAAATAAATTTGAAATAAATTCAGGATTCTTATTATGCTCCAGAAGGCCCTAAAATAGTTTAGTCCTGCCCACTTCTTCGCCCTACCTCCTACTGTTCTCTCCTCACTCACTCTGCTCCAGCCGCCATGGCCTTCTTCCTCGTCCTCAAACAATCTAAGCTTTCCCTTGCTTCACTGCCCTTGTGAGCTGTCCCCTCTGCCTGAAAAGCTTTGATCAAGGATCTTCAAATAGTCACCTATTTGAAGGTTGTCTCATTATTAAGGTTTTCTCATTATTAAGGTCTTTGTTCAAATACGTCCTCTAAGAAGTCTTCAAAGCACACTCTATTACCTCTACCCTATTTTAGGTCCTCTACAATACATTTCAAGAACTGAAGTTATTATTATTTTTTTACTTGATTGTTATCTGTTTTGCTCCTCTGAACCAGCTCCATGAAAATAGGAAACTCATCTTGTGCACTGCAGCATTCCCAACTCCCAAAAGAGTACCTGGCATATAGTAGGTACTAAATAAACAGTCAACTATTGCATCCCACAATACCTCATTCCATGGTGTCATAGACAAAGAGGACAAAATCATATGGGAAAAGGAGAAGACGGTCATCTGCTTCATAGTTAAGATTCTATAAACTTGATAGCTAATTATCTGTATCCTTAAGTACCATTTCTGTTTTAAAAATGGTGATAGAAGCACCTTGGTGATATGCAGACCTTGAAGTAGTCTCTTTTTAAAAGATTTTTTTTTCTATATATTTGCATGTCTCAGTAGTGCGTGGCAGAAAGAACACTGGACTAGTTAGAGAGAACAAATAGTAAATAGGTTTATAGCATGTGGACCAACTTGAATTGAAAGCTCATAGCTGACTGGAGGACCTAGGTGAGGGGTATTCCAAGAATAAATCCAAATTTGCATGTCTGCTCTGTTCCTGTTTGGAAGTGGCTGTATGAGTGATGATCTCTGAGGCTTTCCAGCTCCAACAGGTGATGGACTCTTGACACAAAAAAAGCAAAGTGCTGTAGATGGGAGCTTTGGGAGAATGGTTTAATTGAATTATACAACTATCCAGGCTAATAAAATCCAAAAGGATTCTCACTTTCTCCTTGATGGAAAGGTAAAGAAATCTAGATTGTTCTACCATTTTGGGCATGTGACTTTTCACAAATCATAACTTTCTGAACCTCAGTCCTCTCAACTCTAATCTGGCTAAAATAATTTTAGCCTACTTAAGATCATTAAGGGACAAAATAAAAATATCTTGTCAAAACCTACATAAGTTATGATACCCAAATACGTAGTTCTTTGTGGAAACCTATGAACATCCAGACGCTATTTGTTTCCTGTGTATCCTGAGTTTTCTTAGCCTTTCACTCTGAGCAACTTTGGGGTGCTGCCATGTGTCCCCTTGTCTCCATCAGCAGTCCCCCATATCATTTTAAAGTGGGCTCTAAGCACTGCTGTGTGTTTATGGCAGAGGTGTTCAGTTTCTACGTACCAACCAGCTTTGGGTCCTGGGCCAGAGTGTGTAAATGTCTCATCTTGGAATTTGTTTTGGAATATGTCTTAAGCTACAAATTGCTAGCTGGGAAGCAGGTAGATTTATTAGCTTAATTGATGCTGGGAAAGTAAACAATACTTTCTAAGGCATTCATGTTTTAGTCTTGAGACTCTGTGTTTGGGGGGACCATGTGTATTTTTCTGTTCCCAAGTTTGTGCGCCTTTCATCTTCTGGCTCGTGTTCAGACTTGTTGCCAGTTTTTCATAAAACATTCAAAAAGAAAATGAGAAGGAAGGCACCAGGGAAATCGAAACAGAGCAAAGTGGTAAGAAATTCTTTAAGAAGCCCAGGAGCCATGAGGGAGACAGAACAGAAGGCTGTGCTGACTGACAAGTGATAGAAAATCACTGAACCGTAATAGACCTCACTTGTATTGACATGTGCCAACTGAAGTGAACAACCGAAGTAAAGATCCTGAGCATCTTATCTCAGAATTTGGCAGAGGACCGAACTCTATTTGCAGAGCAGACAGCTATGACAAGATTTTACAGGTCTAGTGCAGAGTGAAAACAGAGTCAGCTCAGCGTAGGAACAAAAGTGTTGCAGGGAGCCATTACTTTGGTTAGACGCTGCTTTTATAGATGGGACACCCCACTGACTCTCCTTTCACAGCCTGGCATTTGAGAGAGCATGAGCCCTCTACTTGATTCCCATCAGTATACCTGGGGGTGTGATTTAGTAGCATGTTTGTGCAGGTGAAATGCTACATCTGATGCATTGCCCACACAGCCTGAAAGAAACCTAGAAAAGAAATAAGAATTTACATAGCTGTGCCACTGCTAAAAGCTAACATTAACAGGGCACTTATTGGGTGCTAAATCCTTTGATATCATTTACTTCATTTAATCCTCACAATAACCTTACATGGACACTGCTATTATCTCTGCTTTGCCGTTAGGAAACCTGGCACTTGGAGATGTGAAATCATCTGCCTCAAGGCACAGTTCCTGAGTGACAGAGCCAGAATTACAACCAAAATGCATCTGACACTAAAGCCTGTGCTCTTAACCTCGAGACCCTACCATCACCATTATCTACACACACCAAGAAAATGTGTGGGAATCCTTGGATGCACTTCTGCTCTGGATGTTTCACTTCTTTGTCTCAATTACATTATGTTGTTCCCACTTGTCTCCAAATGTTTTAGTATTATGTTGATGCAGCCCAGGAGTTTTGCCAGCTGATATAGCTGGTCACTTAAAGTCTTTAAGTAATGCTCCTTGATTCTCCTCCCTGTGCAAAGCTTGCTCCGTGGGGTTAAAAAAATTGTTAGAAGTGGGAAAAGAGGGATGACTGATTTCCACTGCTTGCCCTTAGCAGGACAACTGGACTTGGGAGACCCAAAGGAGAAGGTGAGCTCAATGGGCAGATTCTATGGCCCCTCCCTCCCATGGTCCTGCCCTCCCAGGTATCTAAGGAAGCCCCACAAATTCTATCAGGAGCATTGATTTCTCTGATTCTGGGGTCTTAACCTGTGGACTTGGATGGAAAAAAGAATGGCACCTTTGTTTTCATGCTCACCTTACTGAAATTTAACATTTCCTTCAATCATAGATGTGGACAACAAATCACAGTAGTATAAACAGCACCTGTGATTTCGTCACCAACATAAATCAGATATTTTCATATCATATTTCAGATGTTGTACATAGTTAAACACTACTTCACCTAAACCCTGCTTCATCTAAACACTACTTCAAAATTATGGAAGCCATTAGATAGGCCACTAGATTTTTTTATTTAAAGTGTGTGTGTGTGTATATATATATATACACACACACACACTTTATCAAAAATTTTTTTTTAAATCTTGATAATTATATTTAAATATAATTAGCTTCCTTTGAATCCTTTTTTTTGCAGGGGGAAATGAAAAACATGACACATATTCACAATTGCCAAGAGATGGAAACAACCCAAGTGTCCATCAACCAATGAATGGATAAATAAAATGTGGCATATACATACAATAGAATACTCTGCTGCAGGAAGAAGAAATGAAATTGGGACACATATGATAACATGGATGAATCGTGAAGACATTATGCTAAGTGAAATAAGCCAGACACAAAAGGACAAATATTGCATGGTCTCACTGATGTGAACTAAATATGAAGAATAAACACATGGAGTTAAAACCTAGAGTACAGGTTATTAGGAAATAAGAGGAGGGCTGTGAAGGAGTACCGATGCTTAATGTATGTAGAAGTTTTCATTAACTTGACTGTAAAAGTGCGGAAATGGATAGAGTTGATGGTAACATGTTATAGTGAGTAGCAGCTGGTTTATAAATAGGATTGTGGCTGAAAAGGGTGTCTAGGGATGCAAATGTCAATTGAAAGAAAGCTAGAGAATAATCTAGGAACTGAATAACACAGTGAACCCAGAGATGGGTGGGAATTGTGGTTGATAGTACAAATGCAAGAATATCCTTCTGTGAACTAGAACGGATGTACATCACTACTGCAGGGTGTGGGTATGTGGAGAAGTATGGGAAAAATACAATTGGTGTGACCTATGGACTATAGTTAACAGCAATACTGCAATATTCTTGCATCAATGCCAAAGATGTACTGTGTTAATAGAGGGGTATGGAAAAAAATGTGCCAAGTGTACCCTATGGACCATAGTTAGTGGAAATAATTTGATGATATCTCAAAATTTGTAACAAATGTTCCACCACGGTGTGGTATGTTGGTGAAGGGTTATTGTATGGAATTTCTACGCATGTGCATGTTTGCTTTTAAGTTCACAATTTCTGTAATAAAAATGTATTATTTGTAAAAAGCAAATTAGAACAAACAGAAAAATCAATGGCACAGAGGAGGCCGGTAGCGCGCCCTCTGGCTGCTGTCGCCCCTGGCGCCGCCGACATCCCGCTGCTCCACGCCGTGGGCAGGCCCGCCAACCCTGGCGCGGGCTTACGCAGCCCGGCCCTCCTGGCAGCAACTGCGCAGCCCGCTCGGCCCTCGTGGCAGCAACTGCGCAGCCCGCCGGTCGCACAGATCCCAGGAGCCCAGCCGAGGGCGGCGGCGGCGACGTGGCGCGGCCGCGCTGGGCTCGGCAGCGTCCCCACGGCCCCGACCGGCTGGCAGGACAGCTCCTGGCGGTCGCGGAGGTGGCGTGGGCAAGTCGGCGCTCAAGATCCAGTTCATACAGTGCTATTTTGTAACCGATTATGAGCCAAGCATTGAAGATTCCTATACAAAGCAGTGTGTGACAGATGGCAGAGCAGCCTCCCTAGGTATCCTAGACACAGCAGGACAAGAAGAGTTTGGAGCTATGAGAGAACAATGTATGAGTACTGGCGAGGGTTTCCTGCTGGTCTTTTCTGTCACAAATAGAGACAGTTTTGAAGAAATAGTTAAGTTTCAAAGACAGATTCTCAGAGTAAAGGACCCTGATGAATTTCCGATTATTTACAAAGCAGAGCTAGATCATCAGACACAGGTAAGGCAGGAAGGAGGACAGCAGTTTTAGCTGGCAACTTAAGGTAACATATTTGGAGGCCTCAGCAAAGATTAGGATGAACCCAGGTCAAGCTTCCCATGAACTTGCCCCGTTTATAAGGAAATTTCAAGAGCAGGAATGTCCTGCTTCACCAGAACCAACACGGAAAGAAAAAGACAAGAAAGGCTGCCATTGTGTCATTTTCTAAGAATCCCGTGAATTGTAACTGCCAACTGCCAGGAAAGCCCTCACCTTCTCTTCCTCTCCTTACAGTTTACTTCTTGTTGGTATCTTTTCAGCCTTAGACAAGCAAGTCTAACAAATGATTACCGTGTTAGCCTTAGACCAAGAAGCTGGGTAATCCTTTCTGTGAAGATATACTATGGTCATTTCAAGACCTATTCCAAGGAAACACTAAGGCTGCTTCTAAGATTACCTGATTCCTTAAAAATATGTATCTATATATACAGACACATTTTTAAGGGCTTACATTTTAAGAGGAATGAATCAGCTTTGGAACCAAAGCTGTTGGCCAAGCTGAAGTCTTAGGTTGTGAAATAATTTTTAACTTCTGGAATCATATTGCTTATTTTTACTCTAAATAGAAACTTAGAGAGTTTTTTATAAATCCAATGTTAAATTTTGCCCATCTTTATGAATTTTGATGTCAGCTTTAATTAACCTTAAATACTCTGAATTGAATCCTTAAAAGTGATACAACTCAGCCCTTTTCTGATGCCACCCACAACTTTTGTTTCACAGTGGCCAAAATACCAAAATGCCCATTATATCAATGGATTCAAAACGGCTTATAAAGCTTTTATTGTTACTCCTACTCTGGAGGACGATAATAGTCTTTATGTGGCCAAATATTTGGGTTCATTTTGGACTTAAGCATTTCATTGATCTTGGTTTTTTAATTTAACTCTTTTCACAGCCATGTGGAGTGTAGAAATAAATACTTTCTGTCTGTCTTCCTTTTCAAGTGTTTCTGGATAAGGGATTCAAAATAAAAACTAATTTTTAAAATGTAATATAAAATATGAAATTGATCTTTCCAGTGTCAGAGATGATTAATGTTTTTGCTATATACTTTTATATATTATTTTCTTATCAAACTAGTTAAGTATTTTTATATGTTTGTAAACAAATATGCTTTTACAGCATACCTTGTGTATGTGTAAGATAAATATTTAATTCTCACTGTTCACTTTTAATTGGCAGAGAAAAAAAGTGGAAACTACAGAAATTGTAGTAGAACTTTACCTGCAGTTCTAGTCCCGGTTGTAGCCACCTCTGGCCTGTCACTTACCTACTCAAAGCTTCCCAACAGAGTACAATTTACAGGATGAGACTCTGAAATCGCTTTCAATATCTCCTACTACATACTGTTATATCAAGTATTAAGTGTAAAACTTTTAATTGACAATTAGTATAACTGTGGAGGACTTATTTTGTTTTTAATTCCGCGGATTGTGTTTGAACAATTCAAAAGTATGTTTTCCTGATTTAAAGATACTAAGTGGTATTGCACAGTTGTCATTTTATTGAATGTGTACAACACTCTCGTGAAGTTTATAACGCATACCCTTGTATAGCTTCAGGTGCTAGAATTATATTATCACACACACACAAAAATTAAATTAACACACACACAAAAAAATCAATGGCACAAGAAAAGGTGAACTCCTGCTCATCTCACTCACTTAAAAGTACTTTATATGTATTACTAAGTTAATCTGCATCCTCCTAATGCTATAAGTTAGGTATATTAACTATTACTACCTGTTTTAAAGAAGAAGAAACAGAGGTACCAGGATGTTAAAGAAGTTTTCCAAGATGAATCCAATATTCATTGTGTGCTCAATTTGCGGATTTTTAATTCCAGCTCAGGATTGGCCTGGCCCCTGTCTGCGCTCCCTGAATCCCAAGGAAGAAGCAAGGAAATGATATATTCTCCCAAATCCCTTGGAAGAAGGACTCGCACAGGGAGCCTGCCGAAGAAAGGCACTGCGTGAGACTTGGAGGTGGGTGAGTCTCCTTCAGTAGCCACAGGCACGTGTGCATATTCTTGACAAACTCAGTTTGCATATTCTCTGGTATTCTCCTATCAGTCGTCCATGCCCCTGCTGCTGGGATCTTTGGCTTCTGTCTTGTGAGATTTCCGTACCTGCCTGATCTTATGGAAGCCAGCTTTTTTGGGAAGAACTTGACCTTCCCTCCCAAGTTCTTCCAAAGTTTCTGTAAAACAATGTATAAAACCCCTTCTGGTTTTAAATACCCAGAGGGGTTTCTGTCCTGACTGAACTATATACCTACTACCGGCCAGAAGCAAACGGTTAGTAGCAGGGGATAAAATGGTGAGTATACCAGTCAGGGTTCTAATAGGGATCAGATGGGGTAATGGAAGAGGTTTAAATAAAGGTACTGTTTAAGAAGGTCCCAAGAATGGACAATGAAGCACCCCAGGCTTGCAGGACCCGGGCAGCAGTTACTCCCTCCTAGCCAGCAGGGGGAAGTGGTGGAGTGTTATAGGAACCTGGAAGAGGCGCAGCTTAGTTGCAGAAGAGGGTCCCCCTAACAGGAGCAAAGGGCTCTGCAGGGAAGGAAGGAACCAGGGGACTAGATACCCCTACATTTCTCTGTCTTCAGCTCATGTCTCTCCTTCTAGTGCTCCATTGCATTCCTCAAACCTGACCGGACCTCTGCGGGCAGGGAGCAGGGTTGCTGCAGCCAATAGGGGCCAATCTCTGGGGCACAGAGAGGAGTGGGGAGGGGCAAAGGGTGGATCTGGAGGGGCAAGCAGAGAACACCCAGCACGGTGACAAGGACAGGCATCATCACGTGAACCTGTTTTCATGTTTTATGTTTCAAAAAGAAGAGCTATTAATCCTGGTTAAATCACAATGCTAAAGGAACTTTTCCTAGGCTGAGACCAATGCAATTCAACTCCTAGTAGTATATCAATTTATCAGCACATTAGTTTTATTAGTAAGAAATGAAGCAGAACTTGAAGGTTTTGAAATGCCTCGTGGAAATGATGCTGATTTATTGTTATGTGCACTTTCCCTGTGACGAGTTCTCAACTCCACCCTAGTAGGCATTGAAGACCTTGCTCAGGATTGTGATCTGTAAAATAGGAAGTTGTCTAAAACTCTTCTTGAAGGATGTTTCAAACTCAACATTCTATCACAGTATAGCTCTAAAGCTCATTGCACAAGGCTGTATCTGAGCTTGTTGCAGTGACCCGTATGCTATGCCGCTTTTCATATTTTCCCATAGGCAATTGACTGCCATATCAGGTGACTGTCCTGTTTATGACTAAGGTCCAAACCATTTGGTTTTCTGAGTAATACTGAATAGAACTTGGCTAGTGGGCATTGGAAAGAGTGAGTCATTTTCTGTATCAAATGTAATTCATACATATTTTTTCTTCTTTAACCCGGTCTCGAGTTTCTCTGTAGGAGTATATTTCCACTGACTTTACTTGGAAAAGAGCATAGAATTATAACATCTTGCTAGTTCTTTTTAAGATGTCATTAGATGTATTATAACTGACCCTAATCAATTTTCCTGGTGACTGCCCTACTTACTTTCTCACCCATACAATCTCATCATCTTTTGCTTCCAAGATCCCTAATTCTTATTTATACAATGCTGAGGAGAGACAGGTAGAGAAAGAGTGAGATAGAGCTGAGAGCGTGGGGAAGAGATAAAAACATCCAATCTTTATAATGCATTTTTATGGAATTAAAACCTTATGATTTGGCATGTTTGTGTGTGTGTGTGTGTGTGTGTGCACGGGTGTTTTCAACTAACATGCTCGTTTCATATACACATTTGGGAAGTAAAGCCTTTATTCACTGCAGATAGATTAAAAATTTCCTAAGAGTAAAAAATTTGCTTGGATAACACAAACAGGAAGAGAAAGAAAAGTTAATTCTGTGAGAGTGCTATGTGAAACCTCTTCATAAAATCAGAAGAGGACACCATCTTAGGAGATGATAGAGTAGTAACATAATAAAACCTGGGATGTGGGGTTAACTCATGGAAAAGTGTTATCCACAAACAATAGTCAATGGAATTCTGCATTGCTATATCCAGGGACGTTACTTATCCCACTGTAGAGACACTCTGTTTTTGAAACTCTTTCTTACACCAGGACAGCATGTATCTGACTAATACAGGTTTTCCCTTCATCCAATCACATTACCCGATAAATCTTTCTTTCCCATACAAAGTTCTGTGGGTTTTTTTTTTGTTTTGTTTTGTTTTTGCTGTAAATAAGATGATACAAATATGTTTGAAAAGATTTAGCTGGTATTGCCAATGTCACACTGCCTTCTCTTATCTTCTGTATAGAAAGTCTGACAGCAATATACATCTGTATAAAAGCCTGTTATTCTTGTTAGTTTTTGAAAATATAATAAAGAGTTGAAAAATATAAAATTAAAAAGTCAGTTCTGTGATAACTTTTCAACATTCATTACTATATTTTCTTTATTTTATTATCATAATTTAATCTCTGGCCCATTAAGCCCCTTCAGAGACCTAATGAGAGGAATGGGAAGATATGAATATTGGTGAAGCCATGTACTCACTTAACTGTGTCTACCAAGACTTCAGAGGACCTCTCAGGTCTGATGACATCACAACAGATTTCAGAGGAGAAATTATATGAAGGAAAAACAGAAACCACCAGTATTAAGTCCGTAAGCCCCGGGTGCATTCCCAGTCTACCATGCTCTTCCATAGATCCCTCAACTTTCCTTGTCCTTTGGGTCTTGGCTTAAATGTCATCTTCTCAAAAGACTCTACCCCCAGAGTCTAGAACAGTGCCTGGCACAGTTGAATGAATGAATGAGTGAATGAATGGCAGGGAAGTGGGGGAAAACAGAGAATCATGTCAAGGAAGAGAAATATGCAAGCTAAAACATAAGTATTATGTTTGATAATCCACTTCTTTCAAAATGATGTATCTGAGCTCTTTTGAAAAGATATCCTGAATCCAAAGGGTATCTTAGGGCTTGACACATATCACATTAGATCATAGAGCAAATTATACTTCCTGAGATACAACAGGTATTTTCTGTGAGCTAAAAATGCTCATGTGACATAGGATGTGGGGCATGGGTCTCTCACTCCCAGTTGTTTATCCCCAGCAACCAAAGAAAGAAATCAACCCTTTCTCCAGCAGTTTTTCATCTTTCCCTTCTTACCCTTATTACTGACCTACATAGATATCTAGAAGATTTTCAAGAAAAAAAAGGAAAGGAAACCCCACTAAAATAAACGAAAACTCTTTCAAATAAATTTAAAATGCTGAATTCTTAATTTCGTCTTCCCCTATCACATGCATTAAGGTTCTTAAGGATTAGCTTTGTTTCATTTCTCCCTTCTCTTTTCTCTCCTTTTGAATTATTAGGGCTCTTTGGTATGTGTCATGGTTACACAACTGCAGTACTGAAATTCTACAGGCAAGAAGGGAAGGGAAAAGAGAGGATATTATTATTCACCAATGATGTGGATGTGAGTAAATACACACCCATATATTCAATTCAAATAAAGAGTGAAAACCCTGATTTTAATGACTGAGCAGTGCATAGGCTTAGAAATCATTAAGAACCCAAGTCCTAGAGACCTTGATTTGAAATCCAAATCTACCATAGCAGCTATGTGAACTTGAGCAAGTTAATAAATCTTTTTGTGATTTTTCACATAAAATGTGAATAATATATAGCAAGATTTTTGTGAGGATTGAATATTGTATGAAGGTCTTAGCACAGATACTGGTATAAAATTAATATTTAATGAATACCCTCAATTTTTGAAAATAAGCGTAACGTAGTGACAAAGTACTTGAGCTTCCCAGTCAGAGAAATTCTACCCAAGTTTGAATCTTAACTTCACCAGTTCCTAGCTATGTGACCTTTGGCAAGATATTCAAATTCAATCTCCTCACCTTTAAAATGGTGAGAAAAAAAAGAACCTTTGTTTAGGAAAACACCTTATACAGGGCCATGTGAGTGTGGGTCTAGATTAGAAAGAGAAGGTGGGACAAAAGGAAGCCTTTATTGGTCTGAATAAGAATAGAATAAGGAAGGTTGTTTAAGGTTTTCTTTTCTCCTAATATGGAGGCCAAAGTTAGTGGGAATGGAGAAAAATATTTTGAGAAGTTATTTAGAGTTCTGCAATGTAAATATATTCCACCTTCCCAAACCTTTCATGCCATTGGCTACACACAAAAAGGTTTTGATGAGTTTTGTGTATATGTTTATAAATTTAGAGCCGGAGCTACTTGTATGTCTAGGTTATCCAGCCAGAGCACTCTGGGAAAATGAGGTGACACCTAAACTGAACTGAGCACAAGTGGATCTCAGAGCCAAAGCAAACCATGAGAGCGTAAGTCCTTCAAGAATTCAAGGCAACAGTGAAAAGGACATTGAACTGTCTACTGGACATGGAATGGGAGCTGGGGTCAACCTTTCTAAATCTTCAAAGGTTCTATGACACTCTCCAAAGATATCTGAATCGCATGTGGCCATTAGGCTTGGTCTCATCTGTTCAATAACCCTGTAATATTATCATTAACTATTTTTTTTCAAAAGGAAACTCAAGTTTAAGAAATTTGCTAAAGTCACGCTAAGCCAGAAGCGAACAAAGATTTGGTTTGAACTCAGCTTTGTCTGGTTTCAGCACCTGTGATAACTATTCCACTCTGCTGCTTCACTTCTGGCCACTGCCTCTAACTTCTTAGTCTTAAATTTCCATTTTTATAGGATATGATCCTTTAGGGGAACCAAAGTCAGGATTAACTTATTAATACCTGAAAATGTGGAGCCACTTTATGTAGGTGATGCTTTTGGCACCTTTGGATTTAAAAAGGATTATTTCCAAAGAAACCCATCATGATACAAAAAAATTTTTGATATCAGAGCTTTCTCCCAACCCAAAAGGGGTATGAGTCTCACCCCCTCCCAGGTCCAGTGACATGGACATGTGAACTGTGCAGTCTTGCAGGGACCCACATTCAGAAGAACCCCACACATAGTTTAATGCTGTGCTGTGACTATCTTACAATCTTAATAATTTTATCTTTGAACTTGTGTTTTATAAGCGAAGTCCTATGAGACAATGGAGTATTCTTGTGAGCAGAGGAGAAAAGGAAACACACATGTAACTAGCAACCAGCCATTCTTCTACCTATCCTACTGTTTAAAATGGTTTCCCCCCAGTTAGGAACCAGAGAGCTCCCTTCACTAGTATTTGATTTGCTATGAGTGAATGTAACACAAAGTTTTGTAGCTGATGTTCTAGAGGCTCTTTAAAATATAGATGATATATATTTGGTTCTGAGAAAAGGTCCTGATTTTTAATATTTGATACAATTCAACCCAACAAATGTTGATTATAGCTTTGAATTACAAGCCTCTTGGGGGAAAGAAAATCAGATTTCCATGATCCTCAGGCCAGTAGATGCTCCTACAAAGTTGCTGATCCTTTCAATCTCTGAGGCAGGAACAGCCAAGAAGGCAGCAAACCCTGGCTAGTGTGCCCCGCTGCCTGGGCATGGGGTGGTTCCTTTCTAATGCTTGATCCAGCTCTTGAAATTAGTCTTGGAGGGGCAGTTCTAATTAGGTGGATTGGACTGCATGTTTAAGACCATGTTTTTCAATTTCTAGCATCTGCAATTAAGAATGATAATCACTTAAGAGGGGATAAAGCTAAGCTCAAACTGAACATATGCAGATGTTTGGGACACAGGGAATCAATCTGCCCATTAAAATGCTAATAAATGCAAAATATCCCGATCCTTAATTAATTGGCTAACTAAACAGAGAGATGGGGTGAAATACAAGCCTGATTATTTAACACAGAAAATCAAGAAGGTTGGATGCATAACAATTACATAATTAACGAACAATGAAGTACATTTGAGTTTCAATAAATCCTTATTGGCAGCTCAGTAACATCTACCAGAATCTGTTTTATTTCATTGCAAACTGGGCCTTTCAAGTTTAAACAATTTTAACACTTGGCCTCTAATATAAATCTACTTATTAAAAATGTTCAAGATCAGCATGATACATTTTAACTACAAGAGCAAAGCCAATTAAGGAAATAATTTGGTCAAATAAAGATGTATTCTTTTCCTTGCCCAAACATTAAGGATTCAATTCCCTGAATTCAGTGTGTTACTTTGAAAAAAATTAGTTTACTCAAGATTCATAATGAAGAAGACACAGCACAAGATAAGAGAGGCAACTTTGATCATGTATTAAAGGCAAGAAGGAGTTACAGAGGGGCTAGAACTGGGTGGGGGAAAGCGTTTCTAAGGCATTGTGTTTCAAACCTGGCTATATATTGGAAGCACTTGGGAGACTAAAAATACTAATCCTTGAGTCCCAATCACATCTCCCCACCCCCCATGTAATTGATCTGAGATGTGGATTGAGCGTCAGCATTTTTAAACCTCTCTGTCCCTCACACCCATGATTTTAAGATATACTAAAGTTTGAAAACAAAGGACTAGAAGTTTGGAGGAAATCTTAAAATTAGTTTTCCTAAAATTAAGAGGATAAAGAAAGGCAATTATATTCAACATAGAGAATTTGGGGGCAGAAAACCCAAATTCCTAAAATAAAAAACAAGCAAGCAAACAAAAAAATCGTATTTAAACCAAGCTTGGAACTTACCTCTAAATCTGTGGCTTTTTTCATATTGATCCTCCTAACTCCAGCTAGAGTTTAAACTTTATCCTGCTTGAACACCCAAAGCTAAGTGTCTCTGTCCATTGAATAAAGAGAATCAATTACTAGTTTTAGTGAAATTAAACTTTTGAAATATCTTTTAGTTGGATTCCATTGTATGAGAATTGAAAACCAGCATGGGTATGCTGGTTCTCCAGGAATTTAGGAAAATGTTGCAGAACTAATTTTGGAAGGCAATACTGAAACCAGTGTTTTCCAGAGTAGGTACTGAACATCAGTCCTTGAACAGTTGCACTTTGAAGGGGGTTTCTTGGCCAAATACATTTGGAAACATGGCATATTATAGTCCCCTAACCTTGAAGATTCCCATTTTACATAAGATCATAAAGATTTCAATAAGTACTGAAGTAAAGACAACTGTTCAATTACGTTTCATCCAGCATTTCTCAAATCCACTGTAGACCGTTTTTTACCCATGTAATGCATATTAACATCCCAAGAAGCACAATTTAGATAATGCATTTAAACAACTAAAGAACAAAAGTCTGTAAAATCAAGAAAAGAACACATGATTTGCACTGCATTTAGTGAATTGAACAGAACAGTCATATTTAGGTGCCTCCTTAAAACAGGCTGAGCACATTCCCAACTTGCTGTGTCATTTAGTTCAATTCCTAGGGCTGAATCCACTGTTGCGCCCCTCATCTCACCCCAGAAATCAGGCAAAATTTGTAAATGGACCCTTGCTCCGAACAAGATAAGGGAATGAGAAGCTTCAAGGCTCTGTCTACGCATAGAAGCTTTGAACAACCAGGAAAACTGGCAAAAACATCTTTCTCAAAGCTCCAGAAGACAGTTAAAAGACTGCAATAACAGGGTGAATGCTGAGTCAAAGACATGAATATACACATCCAAGACACTCAATGAACTCCAAACAGGATAAACTCAAATAGAACCATGCTGTAGCATATTTTAATCAAACCGCCAAATGCCAAAGATAAAGAGAGAATTTTAAAAGCTGCAATGTTGCACATACAAGGAATCCTCAATAAGATTGTATACAGATTTCTCATCAGAAACCATGGAGGCATCAAGGCAGTAGGAAGACATATTTATTTAAAGTGCTGAAAGCAAAAAATTGTCAATCAAGAATTCCATATCTGGCAAAGCTTTCTTTCAAATAAGAGAGAGGGATTAAGACATTCCTATATAAATAAAAGCTGAGGGAGTTCATCCCATTAGACTGGTTCTACAAGCACTGCTAAAGGGAGTTCTGCAGGTTGAAAGGAGAGGGAACTAGACATCTGAATGAAGCCACATGAAGAAGTAAAAATCTCCAGTAAAGATAATGATGTGGGTAAATATAAATACTAGTACTACTGTATTTTGATTTGTAACTCCACCTTTCACTTACTAGAGGTTATAAAAGGAAAATGCATAAAAAGTTATGATTAATCAATGATGTTGGACTCATAATATATAAATAAGTAAATTTTTTTCTTTCTTTTTTTTCTTTTTTTAGGTACCGGGGCTGGGGATTGAACCTGGGACCTCATATGTGAGAAGCTGGCACTCTACCACTGAGTCACATCAGCTCCTCTAAGTTGTTTTTTTATTTGTTTGCTTGTTGTTTTTTTGTTTTTAGGAGGCACTGGGAACCAAACCTGGGAACTCCCATGTGGGAAGCAGGTGCATAACTGCTTGAGCCATATCAGCTCTCCTATAAATATGCAATTTTTGACAAGAACTACATAAAAGTGAGGGATGGAGGAGTATAGGAACATAGTTTACATATGATATTAAAGTTGTTATCAAAGCAAATGAGATTGTTTTGGAGTTAAGAGGTTAAATTTAAGCCCCACAGTAACTACAAAGAAACTATTAGACAATATGCAAGTTC
>JAQZBX010007392.1:0-50711 GCA_029593785.1 Cabassous unicinctus
CAAAGAAGAGACAAGCTAGTAGCACCTAATATAAAAAATATATAAAAAGAAAAAGGAAAAGGAAAAAAAAAAGAAAGAAAGAAAAAAGAAGGGTTGGAGGAAAGAGGAAAGAAAAGCCAGAGGCAAAAAATAAACAGAGAAAAACCAAACAACTACACAAGCAAGCAGTCAAAAAAAGCTAAGGAAGAACAATGTTCCTTCTTGGGCCCTTGGGTAATTTCTCAGCCTACTTGAGTTTATCAATCAATTGCTCTGAAAGGTTCTATCTGCAGGTTTTGAGGCAGATTTTAGCTATTAAACTAAATTAAAAAGAATAATTCATTTTTTATTTTTTAAAGTGACTGCCTTCTTTTTTTTCTTTTCTTTTTTTTTTTTGGTCAAATAAGGGACCCAAATGAAGTCCACTTCTAGACCACCCCCTTCACTGAGGGCACCCTAACTAGGCTCGTGGAAACTAATCAAGCACTTCCCACTTCCTGGCCTCCCCAAGGGCGCTGAAGCTCTGATGTTTCTCAGTGCAGAATGATAAAATTGGCTGAGTAACCCCCTCTGGAGCTAAGCCTCAGTGTCACTGGGCTGCTGGGTAAATCAGGCTTCCTCAGTAGATTCGCCTCTCACCTCAGCTTGGCACTGCTTCAAGCCAGCTTATCTGCTTCCCAAAGCTATGAGGGGTCCAGGCAGCCAAATCCACCAGCCCACAGCTACATTATCATACAGGCAGTAGGGGATTTACAGAGAGGCTGCTGGAATGTTTTCCTTATCTTGTTTAACCTTTCAGCAGAATGTTTTCTTAGAGCATGATCTCATTGATAAGGGCTTTATTCAGCACTTCTGCTTATTGAGTGCAGCCTTTTTGATATTCTAGTTGCCAAACAGTTAAGTGAGCTGTGGCAATAATAGTTTTTACAAGAACTTTCCAATCCCAGGGGCACATTGGATAGCCATTAGCAATGGCATCTAAAATCCCCTTAGCAAAGGAACTGTGAATTTCATTTTCATTAATACTTCTCAGCTCTTTAAGGACTATATAGTGAAGTGATTCATGGTGTTGCTGTCCATTTTGGGGAGCCACTGGGAAAGTGTGGCATTCTCCAGCCTCTACAGATTCTTTTAAGCATTTTTTCATAGCCGAGCGAGGTGTCTGAGTTTCAAAGAAGACTGAGGGTGGAGGAGGAGGAAGTGGAAGTAAAGTTTCTTCTTCTTTAGGAATCACAGATTTCTTAAGAGGAGCTGGGGAAGGAGGTGGAGAAGGAGGATGAAGCAGTGTTCCTTTTTATCTAAAGCTATAGAATTTTTGGGTAGGGACTTCTGTGGAGGAGCAGTAGGCTGGGAGGTGGGAATTTTCTCTCCGAGTTCATATTTTCTTTTTAGATTTTTTCTTAATTGCTCCCATAATTCTGAGTCTAACATTCCTCTGCCAGTAAACCATAGGCAAAAATTTCAGACTAACTTTAATAAGGCAAATAGTTGAATTTCTTTTACTATACAATTAGCTGCCTTTAGTAATTGCTGAATGATTTTAACAAAAACCTTTTGCTCTTTTGAGAGTTTTGAACCCATGATGAAATAGATAATAACCCTGATTGAATTCTAGACATGTAGGCAAATGTCCCAAGCAGGCTTTGTTGTTCCCTTATCTTGGGAAGATGAATTATCCAGATAAATGTTGTCCCTTTGATATGCCAACTGCATCGCTGGTCCGAATCATGTAGGCAGTCACCACTTGCAAGAATCCATCCTGCAAAGTCTTGTGGGGATCTGTCCAGCAGAGCCCATGATGGTGCAATGAAATTACTCTAAACAGGAAGGTTGAGAGAGGTGAGGGTGAGAACAGCTGAAGAAGCAGTGCTCTGGAGCTGATCTTCCACATGCTTTTTATTCAGGACTTTTCACAGTCAAAGTCAGGGTGGAGTTGCAGGGGAGCAGGCAGGTATAGGGGTTGTAAATCACACCATAAGAATACCAGTCTGATAATTGCAAAGCAAGATTACAGAAATATTAAGTGATATACATAAGAGATAGTGTGGGAGATAAAGGAGATAAGATAAGCAGGAAAGTTCCTGTTTATGGCTGGAACTAAGGTGAAAAATATAACTTCTGCCCTGCTGAGAAACACTGTAAATTTCCATTCCTTTATTATCTGTCCTGAGCACTGCATTTTTAATTTATCCCTCTCTGGCTGCTTGTGCTTGCTGTCTGCTTTCTGTGTCCATTCACTGAGGCTTTCCTCGGTGTCTGCTTGTCTCCCTTTGTTATGTCATCTTGCTGCACAAGCTGTCCATGAGTGTAGGCCATCAGCTTTCTGCAGGCACCGGTGGTCAGCTCTCCATGGGCGTGGGCCAGCTTGCCCTCACCAGGAGGTCCTGGGAACCAAACATAGGGCTTCCCTTTTGGTAGATGGGAGCCCAACCACTTGAGCCACATCCACTTCCCGAAGCACTGCATTTTTAAACCATGCTTCCCCCGATGTACCTTCCCCATCTGCACATTGACTTGTACTATAAAAGACCACTCTTGTTTTGTAGTGAGTGTGGATGTTGAGCTTCAGAAGGGCCCATCTCTCCTCCAGCCACTGAGGATAAGGACTTAGACCATGACCAAGCTTGGATCTTCTGAAGGAGGATCTCCCCTCTGACCACTGAGGGTGAGGCCCTGTGTAGGCCCCCTAATTAATGCTTACTTGCCTGCCAAGTTGGACTTGTCTGAGTCTTTGTTGGCCTGATGTATCCCTCTCAGTTTGGTGGGAAGCTGTTCTTTTACATGGCTCCCTGCTATAGTCAGAACAGTGAAAATAAACTCTATGCACACACACACACACACACACACACACACACACACACACTTCCCTCCATGAAATAGACATTAATTTCCAAATACTTTTATTAAATGAATTGGTCAAAACAAGACAAAAAACTTTTAACTCATCTGTCCAGGGATGTCTCTCCTCTCCGGTGTATCCCAGTATACTCTACTAATAGTTACTAAAAAGATTTCTAAGTTTTTCCTCACCATCTCTGCAGATCTGGCACAGAAATCTACTGTTCTTGGTATTATCCATGTATTATCCTTTTTCCTTGACAAAGATCCTGTGCTCTGCACCCCTGCAAGAGGGGGCTTCTATACCTAAAGAACTATGTCCACTTCATCTGCTTTTTGGAGTGGTTTGAGTAAAGGACACATACCGTACATGATATTTGTCAGAAATAAATTCAGGTGGAAGACAGTCAGAAAAGTGCTCCCATGTTCTACAGATGTTAAATTCTCTAGGGGGTCCTTTGTATCCTCACTAGTAACCATCCAGTAGAAGCCATAGAGATGGTCACCATCAAAACAAATCCAGGTCTACATGATGCAGCTATCAACACCATAGCTGTAAATTCTCTGGAGCTCTAGTGCAGTCTTTCACCTTCAACTCTCAAATGCATTAGATCCTCACCTCCCTTAACATCTTCAGTCCTTTTACTAATCTCCCTGTGATAAGCCACTGAGACCTCTTTCTCAATGATTTTTTCAACTTGATCCTCATTCTCTGAATCCCTGACCTGAACAACAGGCTCTTTTGGTTGCAGAAGGACCTATATGACTCTTGAAGAGCTCTATTGCTCTGCAGCAAAGGCACAGAACAGTATTTCTTCTCCAATGTACTGATATAGTTGTTGAAATGAAGACTGGGGTCCTTATCCCAGTGTGTAGCCAGTAGGTGTAGTCAAAGATGAAGCTGTATTTGTCAGCCCTGTTCTGTTTGAGATTGATGATGGTGGTGGCACTTTTCATATGACCACCCATTTGGCATCCTGGTATTGAAGCATCAAACTTACACTTCCTCTTTAAGGCACCAGCCTTGGCTCTAGATACTTCCACCTTCTTCAGCTGGCATCCCAAAACAGTTTAAGGGGCTGTATCAATTCTGGATGGATGCCACCTACTCTCTTCTGGGTGACCCATCTTACACTTGAGTCCTGGCCATTGTTCCTGCAAAAAGAGAAGCACTCAGAGAAGGTAGACAGGAGCAAAGATATGGTCTGGAGGAGGTAAGCAGGTGTGAAGAGACAAGCTAATGAGCAAGCAGAGGATGGGAATGAGGGGTATCTGTGGGCAAAATGGGCTGCACTTGCCACTCACTGAATTACTTTGTTTTGGGCTGTAGACTTGCACCTATTGAAAAATTGCTTGGTTTAAAACAGTTTTTGGTAATTATGAAAATCTATTATATTCACATGTAGGTTTTTGTGAGGACATATGCTTTTTTACTCTTTTGGGAAAGTACCTAAGAATGCAATTGTTCGATCATATGATAAGCTTATGTTTAGTTTTGTAAGAAACTACCAGACTGCCTTTCAAAGGGATGCACCATGTTTTTTTCCTACTTTTTGAAAATACACTTATTTTTAGTTGTGGTAAAATATATATACTTCAAAATTATTTTAAGTGGATTATTCTTTGGCATTAAATATAGTGGCAAGGCCATGGATCTTTCAGCATTATTTACTTCCAGTCTACTTTCATCATCCTAAACCAAAGCTCATAAACATTTAGCAATAACTCTCCATTGTCACCTCACCCCACCCTTGGTACACACTATTTTGCTTTGCATATCTATGATTTTGCTTATTCCAAGTATTCTGTAAATGATAAATCATACAGTATTTGTTCTTTTTGTCTGGCTACTTTGTTCAGCATATCTTCAGTGTTTATCCATCTTGTAACATGTACCAACACTTCACTTCTTTGTACAGCTAAATAATGTTCCATAGTATTGATATACCACATTTTGTTTATCCATTCATCTGTTGATGGACACTTGAGTTACCTTCAACACTTAACTTTTGTGCATAATGCTGCAACTAACAATCATTAATATCTGTCTGAGTCTTCAATTTTGGGGGTATATACCTAGGAATGGGATTTCTAGGTCATATTGTAACTCTATGATTAATTTACTTACGAACTGCCAAACTGTTTTTCAGAGTAGCTATACCATTTTATATTCCTACCAACAATTTAGGAAGGCTCTTTTTTCTCTGCATCCTCACCAACACATTAATTTTAATTTTAAAAATAAGCATTCTACTGGGTGTTTACTAGTATCTCACTGTAGCTTATAATTTGTGAACTTACAAAACAATCATGCACATGTATAGAATTCCCATACAACACCCTTCCATCAACACACCACACTGTTGTGGAATATTTGTTACAGATTATGAGATAATACTTTGCAGCAGATGAAATTCTGATGATGAGAAACCCAAGTGGCACTCAGAGAGGCAAAGGATCAAAGTTTTATTATACAAGGGTTCAGAGGGGTATCCAGTCCCCAAATTCTGAGCCCTGAGTTTTGACTTTCATAAGTTTATATAGGGTCTTTATGCAGGCAAATTCCTAAACAAATGAGCAGGCAAGGTTTACAAAAGCAGAGGTGCAAATTTAGCTTGTCTTCCTAAAGCAGAGGGCCTTAGGGAGGAGAGAAGTCATTATCTTCCTAAAGCTGTGGATTCCAGGGAAAAAGGAAGGAGGATTGCTTATCTTCCTAAAGCTGTGGGTGTCTGCTGAGAGGGGAGTAGGGCTGCAGCACTTTCTTCATCATTCTCCACTTTGGTACCCTTATAATTCCCATAGGACATCATCTTTACTTAGTGGCCCATATTTTCTCAAGGCTAGGATTTTGGTCCAACACCTGATCTCACCTGGTCTGCTGTAAGTTCTGAAGCTACCCCCAAATTTCAGTCTGGCCATCCAGAACTTTTGTCCCCTTTCCTCACAAACTGAGGTTTCAGGTAACCTATAATATTCTGACAGTATAAAGGTATGGTAGATAAAAAAAGAGGAGCATTGCTACTTTCCTGTGAGCTCTTTTAACCTATATGCTGCTGAGAAGGTGGTGGATTTGTAACAACTGGAGCAGGGCTGAGAACTGGCATCAGCACTGAGGCAGAATAGGAAAAGCAACCTAAGGCACAGAAACATCCCATTATACACAAATAAGCTATTGCAATTAAAGCTCTATTCACTATAGTACAGTCTGCAGGAGCTACAGCAGCTAGTCCAACTCTGAATACCAGGGTAAGTAGGCCATATAAGCACAGGATCCACCAGGAGTAGAGATCCATTCAGCAGGTGTTTGATGAGGTCAGTGTTCAGGGATCCCAGGTCACTCACACTCTCAAGGGGAGGCCAGGTATGGGTTGGGCTATTCAGCAGTCCTGTTCTTTATTGGGGCTTGCCTTCCTGACCCTGAAGTGGTGTATCCAAGGGACAATGCCTGCAACTTTAAGAGCAGTAGGAGTTACAAGGATCACAGTATGTGGAACTGTCCAGGAAGGATGAAGGGGTTCTTTTTTTCCAGTCTTTGACCCAGACTAGGTCCCCTGGCTTGTGGCAGTGCACTGGGTATCCCAGTGGGATGAGGTTTTAGGACAAGACAGTTTTATGTATTTGGGCTAGAGTTTTCCCCAGCTGCTGGAGGATAGAATCTTGGCTAGCCTCCCCCAGGAACTCGAGATTTCCTCTGAAGGCCTGGATAATTGGGGGTTGCTGTCCAAATAGAGTTGCAAAGGGTGAATAGCCTGTGAGTCCTAGGGTGCACCCAACTCAGAGAAGGGTTAAGGGAAGCAAGTCTCCCAGGGAAGACCAGTTTCTTGGCAGAATTTGGCTAGGGTGGCTTTGAGGGTTCAATTCATGCATTCAACTTTCCCTGAACTCTGAGGCCTATAAGCAATATGGAGTTTCCACTTGATCCCTAACATTTTTGCTAGTTCTTAGACTATGGCAGCCATGAAGGCTGGGCCATTGTTGCTTCCAATAGACAGAGGCAGCCCATGTCAGGGAATGATATCTCTGAGTAAAGCCTTAGTCATTTCTCTTGCCTTTTCAGTGCCAGTGGGGAAATCTTTGAGTAACATCCAGCAGCCCCAAGGCGGGAGCTCGGCCAAGTTGTCTTTTGATGTCTTGAAAGGCCCTCTGTTGAGCTTCTCCCCAGATAAAGGACTCTTTTTCTGGACCAATCAGAACTTCATAAGGGGTTTGGCCATGGCTGCAAACCCAGGAATCCAGATGCAACAGAACCCTGCAGCCCCGAGGAACTCACAAAGTTTTCTTTTAGTGGTGGGAGTAGGGATGGTGCAGATTAGTTTCTTTCATTCTGGTCTGAGCATCCAGTGCCCTTGTGTGATGCTGAATCCCAGGTACTTGACCTGCTGTTTACAGATTTGGGCTTTTCTCCAAGATACCTTGTACCCAGTCTGTGTTAGAAGTTGTAGGACAGTCTGGGTCCTTCTCTAGCAGTCCTCTTCCATCTCACTGGCAAGGATGAGGTCATCTACATATTGAAAGAGGGCACACCTACAGACTTCCCAGGGGTAGGTGGCCAGATCTGCTTCCAAGTCATCCCTGAAAAGGGTAGGGGAGCTTTTGAAGCCCTACAGGAGCCGAGTCCAGGTTATCTGAGTTTTCTGCAGGGTTCTGGGAACTTCCCACTCAAAGGCAAACAGAGGCTGGCTTGCAGGGGGCAACTGCAGGCAGAAAAAGGCATCTTTCAGGTCCAAGCAAGGAAACCAGGTAGCTTCAGGTGGCAGCTGTCCCAGTAAAGTGTATGGGTTGAGAACAACCTGATGTAAGGTGAGAGTGGCATTGTTGGCTCATAGATCATGGACTGGTCGATAATCTGTCCCATCTGGCTTCTTCACTGGTAGTAACTGGGTGTTCCAGGGTGACTGGCACCCGATCAAGATTCCCTGTTTTCTCAGGTGATCTATGTGCTCAACCATGCCCAATTGTGCTTCACAGGGAATTGGATATTGCCTCTGTCGGACCGGGACAGCTCCAGGCTTCAGGTTGATGATGTTGGGTGCATGGTTCCATGCCATTCCTGGTGGGTTTCTTTATGCCCAAACCTAGGGGGAAAGTTCCAGCAGTTTTTCTGGATTCTGACTTGAATTTTCTTCCATATGAAGTCTCTCCATTCCTTGCTTCAGGGTATGGTGATAAGGAAGGTGAGGCCAGTCCCAAGGCTTAAACTTGCTGGCCTCTCAGGTTTGAAGATAATCTGGCCTCCCAGTTTAGTTAAGAGGTCCCTACCAAGTAGGGGAACCTACATTCAGGCAGGTACAGAAACTCATGGGTCACTTTGTGACCACCAAGCTGAAAACTTCTCAAATGGCCAAAAGGCCATTGGCTTGACTGATTTCCGGTTACTCCTATGATGTTAGCAGTTTTTTTGCTAAAGGGAGTGATGGGGATGGTGACCACAGAATATTTAGTGCCAGTGTCTACCATGAAAGTCATTGGTTGCCCCATAACCTGTATTTTGACCAGGGGCTCATGGGGGCCAAGTTCCAGTGAGCTCAGTTACTTCTATTTGGAGTTGAGCCACACTAGCCCAATCAGATGGTTCTTGGGGATGTTCCTGTCATGTGCCTGATTCTTTGGGGGGCACTTATTTTTCCAGTGTCCACTTTCTTTGCAGTAGGCACATTGGCCTCTGGCCAGGGGCACCCTCTTGGCCAACTTTTTGAGGTGGCCCTCCTCATCTAGTGGGGTCAGGATTTCCCAAGGCTACTGCCAGAAGGGAAGCTTGATGTTTCATTCACTTTTTGGCCTCTCAGGCAGTGATTTCATCCCAATTGATGAACACTTTATTGGTCACCTCAAGGAGTTGAGAGATGTTCATTTCCACAAACCCTTCTAATTTCTGGAGCTTTCATTTAATGTCCGATGCTGCCTGCATGACAAAGGCAGCATTCACCATTCTCTGGTTCTCCAGAGCTTCTGAGTCAAAAGGGGTATAGATTCTGAAGGCCTCGCAAAGTCATTCATAGAAATCTCCCAGAGATTCTTTGGGCTTTTGAGTGACTAAGGTCATCTTTGTCATGTTTGTGGGACATTTTGCCCATTCTCGGACCCCTTAGAGGAGTGCTTCCTGATATTGCTGGAGTAAAGCCTGTCCCTGATCAGTGTTGAAGTCCCAGTTTGATTGGGCCTCTGGTGCTGCCTCTCATGTCCAATCTTCTGGGTTTAAGATGCCAGCAGGGGCCTGCTCCTGCAGCTATGTTTGGGCTTTCATCAGAATCTGTCATCTCTCCTCCAGATTAAACAATGTCAGGAAGAGCTGGCAGCAGTCATTCCAAGTGGGATGATGGTTTCAGAAAATGGATTCCATGAGATCAATAAGGGCCTGGGGCTTTTCTGAGTAGGAAGGGGTGTGGTGTTTCAAGTTTAAGAGGTCTGTAGTTGTAAAGGGCTGGTAACACAAAACAGACCTCCCAGGTTTCATGGTACCATCCTCACTGATCTGGGCTGGACCCCTCATCTCACAGAGGGGCATCTCTAACATGGGTTGCACCAACTACAGCATTCTCCCTACAGAGGCTCCAGGGTTTTCCCAGAGGGACTGAAGGTAGGGGTGTTTCTAGGAGATCCACTTGTGCTTCTGGGGTAGGAGAGGAGGCTAGAGAAGCTGGAGCATATGATGGGGGTGGTGGGCCTTCTTCCAAGGATACCTGAAGAATGACTTACTTCCAAGGCCCTTTTCCTTGTGCAACCAAGACCCTGCTCAGTCCCTTTTTTCCAATGCAAAATCAAAACCAGAGGGACAGAATCTGGGCTATTTCTCACCAAGAGTTGATGTAGGGAAATTTATCAGGATGGCCAGGAGTTCCTGTGAAAACCAGTCGCATTGTGCAGACCTTAGCTACATCTAGGGTCCCTTCTGATTGCCAATGTTAAAAGTGGGCCACTGTAATTCACATAAGGTTTAGAGGGTGCTGGGGCTCATCTGGATGCCATAATCTCAAGAAAAGCCCTTCTTAAAATTCTTAAGCATGCAGTCTAAGACAGTGCATTTTTACTGTGATGAGCCCATACCCTGTGTCAGTGATGCAAGACAGGCAAAGGAAGGGGTCACCTCTTCCAAGGCCACTCAGGTGCCCACCTGTCCTCATCTCTCATGAGAACTTTGGCTCATCTTAGCTAAGTCACCTGGGCAGAATTCAGGTTGGCCATTATGCCATATCATGTAGCCACAGAAAACATTTTAGGGCCCACTTGGACTCCATAGCACAGGCTGTGTAGTCACAGACTGGAATAACAGAGGCAAGCCTCTGTCATCTTCACTCACACACAATCACTCAGAGATTATGAAGTCCCTCCCACAGGGTCTGCCCTATTCTGGGATCTTGATATTTGAGACTTTGGGAAGTAATTAGTCTCCCCTTCCATCCAGAGATGGGCCTGACTGAGGACTTGGCACCCAGGGCCTTACCTTTCAGGAGTCTTCTGGCACTGTTAGTTTAACTCCCCACGGAGTCAGGCTGGAGTGTTGGATGCAGTACATGGGGATCACCTCAGAAGGAGGTCCCATTAAGAGGATAGGTGGTGCCTACCTTGTTCACTCAGAGATTGCCATCAGCCCTAAACCACAGGCACAATGGGCCTGCTCAGTTGGGTTTCCCAGTCAGGGAACTAAATGTTGCAGCAGATAAATTTCTGATGATGAGGAACTGAAGCAGCACTCAGAGAGGTAGAGGAACAAAGTTTTATTATGCACGGGCTCAGAAGGGTATCCAGTCCCCAAATTCTGAGCCCTGAGTTTTGACGTTCATGAGTATATATGGGGACTTAACGGGCAAATTCCTAAGCAAGCAGGCAATTGGGGTTTACAAAAGCAGAGATGCAAGTTTAGCTTATCTTCCTAAAGCAGAGGGCCTTAGGGAGGAGAGGAGCTGTTATCTTCTTAAAGTTGTGGATTCCAGGGAAATCTTTATCTTCCTAAATCTTTATCTGCCTAAAGCTGTGGGTCTCTGCTGAGGGGGGATTAGAGCTGCAGCACTTTATTCATCAATACCATCAGACTACTACCACTAACCATGCTCCATAGTGTACATTTGGTTTTGTATTGCTGTAATGGATAATTACATTAAGAATTGTTCCATATGGTTATTAGCCAGTTGAATATCATCTTTGGAGAAATGTCTATCCAAATCCTTGCTTTTTTAAAAATTGGGTTGTTTCTCTTTATTTTGTTGTTGAGTTGTAGTTCTTCATATATTCTGGATATTAAACCCTTATCAGATATGTGATTTGCAGACATTTTCTCCCAATCTATAGATTAACTTTTCAGTTTCTTGATCATATTATTTAATGGACAAAAGTTTAAAATTGTTTACTCTATATAAGACCTATAATTTGTCATTATCAATAGCTTGGCCTTCTGATGTCAATGTTGTTTTCAAAGAAATCCACAAATATGTTTTCATTTCAATAATCTTTCCAGAAGAATTCTATTACATTAGTCATCTAAAAATGAAGTGAAAATCATCTCAGCCCAAATCCATAGTCCAAGCTGTCTCATCATTTTTGGTCACTGCTCCAGCCCTAATTCTCTACCCAGAAACATATGCTACTTATAACCTCAAATCTGCCCCTCTTATATACATGGACAATGAAAGCATAAAATCTATGTCTCTAAATATAGAACTAAACCCTACATTCTTTAATGAAAAGTAATATTTGTTCTTTTAGTAAGTTCAATTGAATTCATATTTATTATTACTTTTATAGTTCAAATATTGTTTATCCTTAGGAGAGTTAGGAAAATGCTTATATCTAGTCTTTACTAACAATTATGGTAAAACCACAAGAACAGAAAATAAATGAATTAGAGAAATAAATTATGTAACTTCTAGTCCAGTTGATGAGGATAAAATAGAATTAAACTGAAAAATGCTAGATTGAAATTGGGAATCAAATATCTAAAAACTAAATAAGGACTTAGAAATGTTGTGAGTAAAGAGTAGAAAAAAGACTTATTGAGCAAATTTTAATGAAAGAAAGGTGAGATATTTCTTTAATTATTAAACAAAGTCATCTTGTTTATCTTTTTATTAGAGAAATTGTGGGTTTACAGAACAATCATGCATAAAATAGAGGATTCTCATGTACATGCTATTATTAGCACCTTGCCTTGTTGTTAACCACTGGTTACAACTGAGCAAAGCACATTTTTATTATTGTACTATTAACTTTACTCCATGATTTAATATATGGTTCACAGGTTGTATAGTGCAGTGCCATGGATTTTTAAAAAATTTTTATTCAGTGACCATATATATGACCAAACATTTCCCCTTTTAACTACATTGTGATCAATATTAAGTGTTGTTAATTATTTTCACAATGTTTTGTTATCATCACTACCATATGTTACTAAAACATTTCCAACATTCAAAATAGAAACTCTATACATTTTAAGCCTAACTTCCTGTTTCCTATGTCCACCACATCCCCTGGTAAACTATATCCCACATTCTGACTCTATGAGTTTGGTTATTCTAATTACTTCATATCAGTGATAATACAATATCTGTCCTTTTGTGTCTGATTATTCCACTCAATATGTTTACAAGCTTCAACCATGTTGCCACATGTTTAGAACTTAATTTCCTTTTATGGATTAATATTATTCCATTGTGTGTATATTCCACTTTTCACTCATCCAGCCATCAGTTTGGACACCTGGGTTGTTTCCATCTTTTGGCAATTGTGAATAATGCCAGTTATTGATGCTATGAACATCAGTGTACAAAAATCTTTTCAAGTCCCTTCTTTCAACTCTTTTGTTACACACCTAACAGTGGGATTCCCAAGTCTACACCTAAACTCCTGAGGAGCTAGCAAATTGTCTTCCACAGTGAATGCACCATTTTATACTGTCAACACAAACAAATTAATGTTCCTATTTCTTCTCCGACACTTATAACTTCCCATTCTTTTAATAGCAGCCATTCTAATGGTAGTGAAATTGTATCTCATCATGGTTTTGATTTGCATTTACCTCATAGCTAATTTTGTTGACCATCTTTTCATGAACTTTCTGGCCATATGTATATCTTCTTTGGAGAGATGTCTATCAAAGTCTTTTGCTCATTTTTAAATTGGTTTGTTTGTCTTTTTGTTGTTAAGTTGAAATATTTCTTTATATATTGTGTATATTAAACTTTACTGGATGTGTGAATTCCAAATATTTTCTCCCATTTTGTAGGTTGCTTTATATTCAACATGGGGTCATTTGTAGTCCAAAAGATTTTTTAAATTTTGATAGGATCCCATTTATATATTTTATGATTTCTTGTTTGTGATTTGAATATAAATTCTAAGGAACCATTGTTTAACACAAGGTCTTGAAAATGCTTCCCTACATTTGTTTCTTTTTGTAGAGTTCTGGGTCTTATATTTAAATCTTTGGTCCATTCTGAGTTGATTTTTTTTTTTTGGTATAAGCTGTTAGATAGGTGTTCTCTTTTTATTTTTATTTTTGCAAATGTAGATCCAGTTTTCTTAACACCATTTGTTGAAAAGACTATTTATTCCTAACTGAGTGCTCTTTGTCCCTTTGTCAAATATCAATTTGTGAAAAGTGTTAGAGTTGACATTTGAGCTCACAATTCAATTCCATTGGTCTATATGCCAGTAATTGTGCCAGTGTCATGCTGTTTTGAAGAGTGTGGCTTTGAGATAAGTTTTAAGATGAATAAATGTGACTCATCTAAATTCATTCTACTTTTTCAATATAGTTTTTACTCTTTGGAGAATCTTATTCTTCCATATAAGTTTAATGATTGACTTTTACATTTCTGCAATGTAGTTGATGGAATTTTGATTGGGTCTGTGTTGAATCTATAAACTTTTTGGATAGGATTGACATCTTAACACTATTTAGTCTTCCAATTTCAATGGGATGTTCTTTCACTTATTTGGTCTTGCTTAATTTCTTTTAGCATTTTTGTGGAGTTTTCTGTATGGACATCCTTTACATCTTTGGTTTGATTTATTCTTAGATAATTAAAACTTTTAGTTGCTATTGTAAATGTAATTTTTCCTTCCAAGTTTTCATGTTTGTGTATAGAAATACAAAAGATTTTTCAGTGTTGATCCAGATTGCTGAATTCAGTTATCTCTATGTGCTTTATTGTGGATTTTTCAGGATTTTCTGCATATAAGGTCATACCTCTTCAAATAGGATAAGTTTTAATTCTTCCTTTCCAATTTGGGTGACATGTATTGCTTCTTCTTGCCTAATCTCCCTGGCAAGATCTTCCAGTATAACGTTGAATAACAGTGGTGATGGTGGGCATCCTTGCCTTGTTCCTGATCTTCTAGGGAAACCTAAGATTTTTCCAATTAAATAGGATATTAGCTATGGGATTTCATATTTGCCATTTTGCATTTTGAGGAAGTTTCCTTCTATTCCTAGAGTTCAAAGTGCTTGTATGAAGAAGGATTAATGAAATTGACAAACCCTTACCTATCCTAACAAAATAAGAGAGAAGATATAAACAGATAAATTCAAAAATGAGGAAAGGGATATCACCATTGATGGCACAGAAATAAAGGGTATCTGAAGAGGTAACTTTGAAAAATAATATGCCACAAAATGGACTATTTAGATAGAATGGACTAATTTTTAGAAACACACAAACAACCTACATTAATGAAAGTAGAAATAGAAGAATGCAACAGACCAAAGACAAGTAGTGAGATTGAATTATTCAGAACAAACCCCCAAAACAAGAAAATCCAGGACCAGATGGGTTCACATATTAATTTTACTAATCATTCCAGAAAGAACTAATACCAATCTTGCTTAAACACTTATAAAACATTGAAGAGGAGTGAACATTACCTAACTCATTCTATGATGTCAACATCATTCTAATACCAAAGCCAAATAAAGATGCTAAAAGAAAACTACAGGCTAATCTCTCTAATGAACTTAGCTGCTAAAATCCTCAAAAAATACATGCTAATTGAATCAAACAACATATCAATCTATTTATACACCATGATCCAGTGGATTTTATGCCAGGTATGCAAAGATATTTCAACATAAGAAAATCAATTAATGTAATACACCACATTTGCAGATGGAAAAAAAAAATCACATGGTCATCTCTAACTATGCAGAAAAGGCATTCAACAAAATATAGCATTTTTTTTTAGATATATGAGTAACAATTTTACAATATTTATTATGAGAAGAGGAAATGGGGTGAGAAGATAATAGCTTTTCAGTAAAAAAACAAATGTCATGTATTAGAATTAGAGTTGTTACTAAAGGACCAAGGAAGGAGGCTTGGCTTTTCCAAATAAAAACCTTAGCCCTCTTCATAAAACAATTTTGAGTTACATCAGTTTATAAAATATATTCAAAATGAGTGAAAACACATATCATGTAATTATGACTATATAGGTCATTTCTATTTAATTGAAAAATTCATATTTTCAGAGATGATTACAAACTAGAATTTGTCCACAGAAAGAAGACCAGGAGAGTGAAATTATTACAAACTACTTTAGATGAAAGAGTTGGAGAATTCAATTAAATATTTACTGAACAAATGCAGAATAAATGAAAATGGGGTATTTTAACCTGAAGATACAATAAACAAGTTCAATTGTTCAGAGAGCTGTCACACATTTCATAAGTACAAATGAAAGACTGTTCAGTATTTCTCTAAAAGGCAGCACTTGAACTGAAGGATAAATATAATCAACTGACAGGTTGCAAGGAGAGTTGTACCAAGAGTAAAATTTACCTTAACAGACGCTCTTCCAATATCATGTCCTCCACACTTTTCTTTTCTTCTGAAAAGAGATATAACTTAACATTCTCCATGAATATGTTAAATAAGTTACATTTTCATGCAAGCCCTCCACTGCCAGCAATGGATGCACACAAAGCATCAGAAAATGTCTAAAGTTAACAAACTGGGTTTTAAATGAAATGATGTTTTTTCATCAGCTGCATTTCAGTATTCTACATTAGTGATTCTGTGGAGGTGTGGAGAAAAAGAAAGCATATTCTCCAAAGAGGGTGAGTCTGAATTCAAGCAATTGTGATATTGCCTTCTGGGGACATCCTCCTCAAACCCCTAATGAATCACACGACTATCAACCAACGGAGCCAATGGGAATGTTTTGTGCATGGGGTCAAGGAGCAGTGAAAACAGCTGACAACCATTGCTCTACATTAAATAGGAGAGCTACATTTATGAGTCACTAGGAAAAATAACCTCACTGTGTAATACTGATAAGCTGCATCCAAACTGATGAATATTATAAAATGAGAATTGTTTCAACAACTATTCAGAACAATGTTAAAGGACAAATATTTATAATATGCTTATATTACATATGTATTTTATCACACAGTAAGGAATGTCAACGTACTAACTCCATTCAAAAATTGAAAATAAAAATTTTACATTTCTCAATTTGTCATTATACAGGATTCTTTTTTTTACTTTATTTTGTACATTTAATAATTGGAAATATAAACAATTAAAAACTAAAATGTAAGCACATGAATAAATACTTACATTTCTCAATTAAATATACTGGATACATAAAATTGTTTTAAATCAAACAATATGTTATACATTATATTTCATTCATAGTAATGCAATCATGCAGTGTTTGTCCTTTTGTGTGTGGCTTGCTTTGCTCAACATAATATCCTCCAGGTTCATCCATGTTTTTATAAGCTTTAAAATTTCACTTCTTACAGCTGTATAATATTCCATTGTGTGAATAGACCACAGTTTGTTTATCCATTAGTCTTTTGATGGACAACTGGGTTCTTTCCAACTTTTGGCAATTGTGAATAATGTTGCTACGAACATCAAAGTGCAGATGTCTGTTCATGTCACTGCTCTCAGTTCTTCTGAGTATATACCCAATATTTGTATTGCTGGGTCACATGGCAAATCTATATTCAACTTCTTTAGGAAATGCCAAACAGTCCTCAACCGTGGCTGTAACATTCTGAATTCCCACCAAGAATGAATAAGTGTTCCTGTCTCTCCACATCCTCTCCAATATTTGTAGATTTTTGTCTTTTAATAGTGGCCATTCTGATGGGTATGAAATGATATCTCATTGTAGTTTTGCTTTGCATTTCCCTAATCATGAGTGATGTTGAGCATTTTTTCATGTTTGTTTGTTTTTTGCCATTTGTACTTCTTCTTTGGACAAATGTCTACTCAAGTCTTTTGCCCATTTTTTAATTGGATCGATTGTCTTTTTATTGTTGAGTTGTAACATCTCTTTATATACCTAGATATTAAACCCTTATCAGATGCATGATTTCCAAATATATTTTCCCATTGAGTTGGCTGCTTTTTCACCCTTTCAACAGTCCTGTGAGGTGCAAAAGTGTTGAATTTTGAGGATGTCCCATTTATCTATTTTTTCTTTTGTTGCACATGCTTTGGGTGTAACATCCAAGATACCACCACCTACTACAAGGTCTTAAAGATGTTTCCTTACATTTTCTTCTAGTAGTTTTATGGTCCTGTTTTATTTTTAGATCTTTGATCCATTTTGAGTTGATTCTTGTATAGGGTGTGAGATAGGGGTCCTCTTTCATTCTTTTAGTTACAGTTATCCCTTTGTTCCAGCACCATTTGTTGAATAGACTGTTTTGTCCCATTAACATGGACTTGGTAGGTTTGTTAAAAACAAGCTGACTGTATAAGTGACAGTTTATTTCTGGATTCTCAATTCTATTCCACTGATCAATGTGTCTATCTTTATGCCAGTACCATGCTGTTTTGACCACTATAGCTTTGTAATAGGTTTCAAGGTCAGGCAGTGAAATTCCTCCCACACTGCTCTTCTTTTTAAAAATGCTTTTGGCCATTCGGGTTCACTTATTCTTCCAAATGAATTTGGTAATTATCTTCTCTAATTCTGTAATTTAAGCTGTTGGGATTTTGACTGGTATTGCATTGAATCTATAAATCAGTTTGGGTAAGATTTACATCTTCATGCTATTTATTTTTCAAATTCATGAACATGGAATGTCTTTCCATTTGTTTAAGTCTTTTCAAATTTCATTTAACATTGTTTTGTAGTTTTCTGCATTAGTTCCTGTACTTCTTTGGTTAAATTGACTCCTTGGTATTTGAGTCTTTTTGTTGCTATTGAAAATGGATATTTCCCCTGATTTCCTCTTCAGGTTGTTCAGTACTAGTGTATAAAAACATTACTGATTTTTGTACTGCCACTTTGCTGAACTCATTTATTAGCTCAAGTAGCTTTATTGTACATACTTCAGGATTTTCTAAGTAAACGATCATGTCACCTGCAAACAGTTAGACTTTTATTTCCTTTTTTCCTCTTTGGATGTCTTTAATTTTTTTTCTTGTCTAATTGCCCCAGCTAGAACTTCTAGTACAATATTGAATAACAATGGTGACAGTGGACATCCTTGTCTTGTTCCTGATCTTAGAGGGAAAGCTTTCAACCTTTCCTCATTGAGTATGATACTGACTGTGGGTTTTTCATATATGCCTTTTATAAGATTGAGCAATTTTCCTTCTATTCCTATCTTTAAAGTCTTTTATCAAAAAAAGGATGCTGGATTTTGTCAAATGCCTTTTCTACATCGATTGATTTGATCATGTGTTCTTTTTCCCCTTCAATTTCTTAATGTGGTATATTATATTGATTGACTTTCTTATGTTGAACCAGCCTTGCATACCAGGAATAAAACCCACATGGTTGTGACGTATAAGTCTTTTGATATGCTGGTGGATTTGATTTGCAAGAATTTTGTTGAGAATTTTTGCATCTATGTTCATTAGAGGGATTGGCCTGTAATTTTCTTTTCTTGTATCTTTATCTGGCTTTGGTATTAGGGTGATGTGTGCTTCATAAAATGTGTTGGGTAATATTCCCCCTCTTCAATTTTTTGGAAGAGTTTAAACAGGATTGGTGTTCATTCTTTTCAAAATGCTTGGTAGAATTCACCTGTGATGCCATGTGGTCCTGGACTTTTCTTTGTTGTGAAATTTTGAATGATGGATTCAATCTTCTTAAATATGATTGGTTTGTTAAATTATTGTATTTCTTGTAGCATCAATGTAGGTTGGTTTTGCATTTCTAAGGAATTTGTCCATTTCATCTAGGTTGTCTAGTTTGTTGGCATATGGTTTCTAATAATATACTCTTATGATTCTTTTTATTTCTGTGGGGTCATTTGTAACTTCCCCCCTTTCATTTCTGATTGTATTTATTTGCATTGTCTCTCTTTTTTCTTTGTTAGTCTAGCTACAGGCTTGTCAATTTTATTGATTTCTCAAAGAATCAGCTTTTGGTTTTGTTGATTTTCTTTATTGTTTTTTGTTCTCATTTTCATTTATTTCTGCTCTAATCTTTATTATTTCTTTCCTTCTGCTTGCTTTGGGATTGGTTTGCTGTTCATTTTCTACTTTCTCTAGTTGTTCAGTTAAATCTTTGAGTTTAGCTCTTTCTTCTTTTTTAATATAGGCATTTAGGGCTATAAATTTCCCTTTCAAGTCTACCTTTTCTGTATACCATAAGTTTTGATACATTGGGATCTCATTTTCATTTGTCTCAATATATTTGCTGATTTCACTTGCAATTTCTTCTTTGACACACTGGTTATTTAGGAATATGTTGCTCAGCCTCCACACTTATGTGAATTTACTTTTTTCCTGTCTATTATTGATTTCCAGTTTCATTCCATTATGATCTGCGAAAGTACTTTGTATAATTTCAATCTTTTTATATTTATTGAGATCTGCCTTTTGACCTAACATGTGGTCTATCCTGGAGAAAGATCCATGGGCACTTAAAAAGAATGTACAACACGCTGGGTTTGCATGCAGTGTTCTGTATATGTCTGTTAGGTCTAACTTGTTTACCATATTGTTCAAGTTCTCTGTTTCCTTGTTGATCTTCTGACTAGTTGTTCTATCTAATGATGTGAGTGGGGTGTTGAAGTCTCCAATGATTATTGTAGAAATGTCTATTTCACCCTTCAGTTTTGCCAGTTTGTCTCGTGTATTTTGGGGCACCCTGTTTAGGTGCATAGATATTTATGACTGTTATATCTTCCTGGTGGATTGTCCCTTTTATCTGTATCTCATAATTTTTTTCATTTAAAGTCTGTTTTGTCTGACATTAGTATAGCTACCTCTGCTCTTTTCTGGTTACTATTCGTGTGGAGTATCTTTTTCCAGTCTTTTACTTTCAGCTGGTTTGTATCCCTGGATCTAAGGTGAGCTTCTCGTAAGCAGCATATGGATGGCTCATGTTTTTTTTTTTCCCTTTTTATCAGCCTGTATCATTTGATTGAGGAATTTAATCCATTCACATTCAATGATATTACTGTAAATGCCCTATTTACACTCCTCCATTTTATTCTTTGGTTTTCATATGTCCTCTTGTTTTGTCTGTCTTTTTACTCTTTTGGTTATCCTTTCTGCTATTCTTTCTTCTATACTTTCTTCCAAGTCTCTCTCTCCCCTGTCTTTTTCTTTCAAGTTCTAAGGCTTCCTTTAATATTTTTTGCAAAAGTGAATTCTTTTTTGCAAGTTTTCTTAGTTTCTGTTTGTTTGAGAATATTTTATACTCACCTTTGTATTTGAAGGACAGTTTTGCCAGATAAAGAATTCTCGGCTGGCAGTTTTTCTCTTTCAGTTTCCTAATTTCATCATACCACTGTTTTCTTGCCTCAATGGTTTTTGAAGAGAAATATGCACTAAGTCTTAACGGACATCCCTTGTATGTGATGGCTTGCTTCTCTTTTGCTACTCTGAGAATTTTCTTTTTATCTTTGACATTTGACATTATGAGTAGTATGAGTATTGGAGTAGGTCTATTTGGATTTATTCTGATTGGGTACGGTATGCTTCTTGGAAATGTTAAGTTCATTTCTTTCATGAGATTTGGGAAATTTTCAGTTATTATTTCCTCAAACACTGTTTCTGCAACTTTCCCCTTCTCTTCTCCTGGTACTCCCATGATAATATGTTACTCTGCTTTATGTTGTCATTAAACTCTCTGATCCCCTGGTCAATTTTTCCCATTCTTTTCTCTCTCTATTCTTTTCTTTCTTCAATTTTAGCTTTTCTGTCTTTGGTATCACTTATTCTTTCTTCTATCATTTCGAGTCTGCTGTTGTATGTCTCAAATGTGTTTTTTATCTCACCTATTGTGTCTTTCATTCCCATCAGCTCTGTTACTTATCTGTTCAGGATTTCAAATTCTCCTTTGGGTTCATTCATTGTCTTCCTGATGTTATTTATCTATTTAACTATATTGCCTTTCAACTCATTAATTTGATTTTGGAAAATTGTATGCATCTTGCTGATTAGTTCTCTTAAGTTCTGCTTCTCTTCTGGGGCTTTGATGTGTTCCTTTTCTTGGGCCATGTCTTCTATTTTCTTGGTATGGCTCATAAGTTTTTACTGATATCTAGGCATCTGATTAAGGTGTGACTTACTCAGATGCTCAATCTCTTTCTCTTTTGTTGGAATTTCGTGGCAGGAAGCAGTGGGTTACCCCTGCACTTTGTTTTTGGCTTGACATGGATTGTTAGGATTGTCCTACTTGTTGCTCAAAACTGGGCACTGGACCCAGTAATTGGTTGTAGAGTCACTTCCTAGGGCCTTGGGAAGCAAGCCTATAGAGGCTGGAAAAAGCCTCTCCTCATTATTTTAAATTTTCTTGCATGCACTTCCTTGGTCTGCCAGGAGATGGCACTCTTTGTCTGCTCTCAAATCAATGCCTGGTTAGAGTGCATTTGTTACAACACAGCCCAGATCATTGTGATAGAGCTTCCTTTCTGGAGGCTAGGAGCCTTGTAATTCAAACCTTTTCAGAGACAGTTCCCCAGCCTTCTCTGGCAGCACCCTCCCTTTTCCCAGGTAGGGAATATTGCCACTCCTCTCTGAGTCCTCAACAACCAGTTCCTGTTAGTAGAGGAGGAGATTGAGAGGGTTGTATATCTTCAGCCCCTTGCAGGCTCCAAGGCAAACAATGGTGCAACACCACCCAGCCTTAAAGGGTTCTTGGGACACAGCAGACCAAATTTGTGAGTCAAAAGCTGTGTCAGCCTTAGGCTATGTCCCTTTCTTTCCCTTTTCCTGGAGTGGTATATCCCTAGAGTTCCATTTGTCTTTAGTCACAAACACAGAGGCCTGAGAATTTTAAAGTATCTTTAGTGTGGGGGAGTTTGCCTGCATCAGCAGCCCTGATTTCAACTCATGTTTCTGTCATTATGATTACTCTCCTTTGTCCCTCTCTCCTCTGGGTGGTGTCAAGTCTTCTCTTGCTGTCCTAAAGTCTAGAAGATCATTTTTGGGACTGTTTCAGCCTGTCCTCCAGCTATTTTTGTGGAGAAGGAAAGATTCCCATGTCTTACTAGTCCACCATCTTCCTGGAAGTTGTTGGTATACAGGATTCTGAAGGCGTGTCTTGAATTCTGAAAGAAAAATCAGTTTTCAAGGAAAGAGACATAATCAGTCAATCTGGTTAACAGCTGTTCATTGGGGATTGGTGGTACTGGGGAGGCTCTAATAAGGGAATAGACCTATTAAATGAAACATCAAGGGCTCCAGAAACTAGCTTTTGGGGCATAACCATTTTCATGTAGAGTAAGCTTGCCATCTTTGTTCTAAAATTCCTTTCACCTCTTCTTATACAGGGAGCCTAATAAAGGCTGAAAAGTCATCAGTGATTGTGGAGATATATGCCTAAGGTATATATTCAATGAGGGTGAAGGCTCTTAATGTTGTTGCATCTTTTAGTCCTTCCGTGATTGGCTGAACCATCTCAGAACTCTGGTGGGCACTGATGGTTGTGTACATCCCAGTCAAATCTCTCTGCCAGATTTTCTGTCCTACTGACCAAATTCTCCCAAATTCAGAATTGGCAGCTTTTATAGCAGGTGGTATTCTTTTCCAAAGATATCTTGCATTATTCATGTCATTATGAAGCAGATATAGAGTTAGAAGTTGACCATATACTGGGAGTGTGGCAATTCCTCCAGGAGCCCTGAGCTTCTGATTCTTGCATTGATCCAGAAATTTTTGAAACTGAAGGAACTTTCTGCCATTGCTTCCACTGGTGTCTTCCACACCATTCCAGCCATTGCACCTTTCCCAAAGTCAGACCCTGGACCCTACACAATATTTTATTTTTATAAAAACACTTCAAAAGATCAGACTAGACATAAACTCCCTCAACATCATAAAGGACATATATGAAAAATCCACAGCTAACATCATGCTCAAAGGTTAAAGAATAAAGGCTTTCTCTCTAAAATCTGGAAGAAGGCAAGGATGACCACTGTCACTGCTCTTATTTAACATTGCGGTAGAACTACTTGCTAGAATATTAGTAAGGCTTTGGAATTAAGTTTAAACCACAATGTAAACTATAAACCTTGGTTAGTAACAATACTTCAATATTTATTAATGAATTTTAATGAATATGCCACACAATCATAAGATGTTATTAATAGGGGAAGATGTTGGAGGGGGAAGGGTGATATATGGAAAGCCCTTATATTTTTTATATAAATTTTCAGTAATCTAAAACATCTATAAAAATAAATTTATTATATAAAAAAAGAAAGTGAAAAAAGAAGTGCTTGCTCAAGCATTTGGACAAGAAAAAGAAATGAAAGGTAGCTAAATTGGAAAAGAAGAATTAAAACTCTCACTATTGCAGATGACCTGATCCTATATTGAAAGTCCTATAAATTCTACAACAATGCTTCTAGAGCTGATAAATGAGTTCAATATAGTGGCAGGATTTAAGAACAATATTAAAAAATCAGGAACATTTCAGTACACAAATAATGAGAAATTTGAGGAGGAAATCAAGAAAAAATTCAATTTACAATAGCAACTAAAAGCAAATTTCTAGAAATAAAATTAACTAAGGATGTAAAGGGGTTTTACACAGAAAGCTTCACAACATTGCTAAAGGAAATCAAAGAAGACATAAATAAATGGAAGAATATTCCTTATTCAGATTGCAAGACTAAATATCACTAAGATGTTTATTCTATGCAAATTGATTTACATTCAACACAATCCTATAAATGTTTTAACAGACTTTTAAAAATGAACTGGAATAGTAAATTTTCTAATTTATTTGGAGGGGTAAGGGGCCCCAAATAGCTAAAAACAACTTGAAAAGGAAAAATGAAATTGGTGGAATTATGTTACCCTGTCTGTAAAGCAGACTTCAGAGCTACAGTGGTCAAAAATATGTTTATTTGCACAAGGATAGGCATCCTGACCAATGGAATTGAATTGAGAGTTCAGATGTAGACCTACTCATATTTAGACAACTGATACTCAGCAAGGCCACCAAGCCCACTCACCTGGGCTAAAAGAAACTCTTCAACAAATGGTCTTTGGAGAACTGGATATCTGTAGCCAAAATAATGAAAGAAGATCAACATCACATGACCTATACAAAAATTAAATCAAGATGTATTAAAATCCTAAATATAAGAACCAAGACTATAAAACTTCTAGAAGATAAGGTATGGAAGCATCTATGATATCTGGCATTAGTTCATAAATATTACACACAAAGAACAAGCAATTAAAAAATAGATAAATGGGACTTCCTCAAAATTAAAAACTTTTGAGCATCAAAGAAGTTTGTCAAGAAAGTGAAAAATTAGCTTACTCACTGGGAGATAATATTTTGGAACAACCTATTTGATAAGGGCCTAATACCCAGCATATATAATGAAATCTTACATCTTGAAAATAAAAAGATATTTAATATTCCAAATTTTTCCAAAGAGGAAATACAAATCACTAAAAACACATGCAAGGATGCTCAACATCACTAGCTAGTAGGGAACTGTATATCAAAACTACAATGAGAGATTATCTTACACCTATTAGATTGACTGCTATTAAGAAAAAAAACTACAAGTGTTGGAGAGAATGTGGAGTTAAAGGAGCACTCATCCACTGCTGGTGGGAACATAGAATGTTGCAGTCACTCTGGAGGAGGGTTTGACAGTTCCTTAGAAAGCTAAGTATAGATTTGCCATATGATCTGGCAATCCTACAACCAGCAATAAATCCAGAAGAATTGAAAGCAGGGATAGAAACAAATATAAGCAGACCAATGTTCATTGCAGCATTATTCACAATTGCAAAAGTTGGAAGCAACCCATGCGTCCATTAATGGATGAATGGGTAAACAAAATGTGTAATATGCATATGATGGAATATTACTCAACTGTAAGAAGGAATGAAGTATAGACAAATGTGACAGCATGGATGAGTCTTGAAGACCTTATTTTGAGTGAACTATTTCAGTTATTAAAGGACAAATATAGCATGATCTCACTGATATGAACTATGGATATCGAGCAGACTCAGAGGTAGAGTCTGGAAGGCATTATTCCAGGAGAAAAAAGGGAGTAGAAATTGGTGAGCCAATGCTCAACTTGGGAAGAATCTATGATAAAATGGTTGAAGGAAGTTTGGCAGTGGATGGTAGTGATTGTGGTGGAATGATGTGAATGGGACCATTTGTGCTGGAGTGTGAGGGTGAGCAGGGTTCGGGGGTGGTTTGGGCTATCCATAGAGCTTGTGGGAGTGCTGGAGGAAGGAAAAAGTGAACTCTGGAGAGGTAGAGGACTGTGGTTGAGGATAAAATTGCATGAGTGTTCTTTTGGCAACTCTGGTAGGGGAGGGTCACTGATGCAAGTTGTCAGTGGTGGGGGCATGTGTGGGGAATGTTGAACCTGGGGCATGCCTCTATAGAATATGAATGTGTTCATTTGTTCATAGTGTGTTATCTCAGTGGGTGGAGACCCACACAATAACAAAATATTAAATTCTCATCCTGGGGAGTCCTGATAAATTCTCTAATAGAGTGGCAAGAATCTCTTGAGTGCAGAGGTAGTGCCTATTAAAAGAAAACAGACCAATATGCCAAGCCCTTAATGTTCATGCTTGTATTATGTACCTTTTCTTTGGGAAATTGAAACATAGCCTCATAATATCTATTGCCTAAGATTTACCTCTTGAAAATCCCCTTGTTACTCAAATGTGGCCTCCCTCTAAGCCAAACTTTGCAAATAAACTCACTACTTTCCCTCCATCATGGGACTTACCAAGTGCCAAGCAGTGATACATTTAGAAAAAGCCCTTAATGAAAAGGGGAAAATTAAATACAAAAGAGATTTTATGGCTAAGAAATTTTTTTTTAAAGATTTATTTATTTATTTATTTATCCCCCCCTTGCTGTTTGTGCTTGCTGTGTCCATTCACTGTGTGTCTTCTCCGTGTCTGCTTATCTTCCCCTCGCTGTGAGGTCCCACTACATCAGCCCCTTGCACCGCACGGGCCAGCCTGCCCTCACAAGGAGGCCCCGGGAAGCGAACCCGGGGCCTCACACATGGTAAACAGGGGCTCTACCGGTTGAGCCACACCCACTTCCTGTTGTGAGGTCATGCTGCATCAGCCCACTAGGCTGCGCGGGCCCGCCTGCCCTCACAAGGAGGCCCCGGGAAGCGAACCCGGGCCTCCCATATTGTAAACAGGGGCTCTATCGACTGAGCCACTCCCGCTTCCCTGGCTAAGAGATTTTAAAGTGAGTTTGGATGTTTTAGCAGCTTGACATTATTTATGAATTCCAAAAATAGATATTGGATTATGTTTGCAAACTGGCTTGTTTGCACATTTGATTGTATTGTATTCAGAGGTTTTACTTTTACTAGATTAAATAATGATAAGGCTTTGATTGGGCCATGTTAGTAGGGCATTGCATCTCTACCCCCTTGGTGGGCAGCGACTCACAGAGAAAACAAGACACAAGAGTTAGGGGGAGTTTTGAGCTGAAGCCCAGGAAGTAAGCACACAGAGGAGCAGAGCAGCTGAGCCTGGAGAGAATTGAGTCCTGGGAAAAGAGGTGGAGGCAGTCACTTGATAGTCTACAACTGGCCTTGTAGAGAGAACAAGGCTGCTGAGCCCAGAAAGAAACAAACCTCAGGAAGAGAGGAATTCAGGAAGCCTGAACTCTTGCCAGATGTCAGCAGTCATCTTGCTCCAACACATGGCAACAGACTTTGGTGAGGGAAGTAACTTATGCTTTATGGCCTGGTAACTGCAAGCTTCTACCCCAAAATAAATACCCTTTATAAAAGCCAACTAATTTCTGGTATTTTGCATCAGCACCCCTTTTGCTGACTAATACAGATGTCATTCCAGAGGTTACACTTATGCAAGTCACAAGTGGATGTCAATAATTGCCACAGTAAATGAAGCCTCAAACAGGGGTGCCCCTGAGGGCTCTAGAGACATCTGTACACTATAGGTAAATGACACAATAAATGACACAACCCCAAGAAATCAGCACTCCATCAGTGGCCCTTATGGTGAAATGTATGATAATTTATTTCCCCAATGAAACAGTGTTAGACTCATTTATAATTTCCCTACATATGATTCTTCTACCCCTCTTGTTTTAACTTATAATTAATACTATACCCATTAAATATAATGTGTATATTAAATCTCATTGTCCTATAACAAGTACATAGGTTCTTTTACTAACCCCATTTTATAGACATGCAAATTGAGGCACAGGGATGTCAAGAGAATTTCCCAAGATCACTCAGGAAGCACAAAGGAAGATAGATGCCAGACAGAGGGCCAAGAGGGAACTGAGGCACTGTGGCAGAAGATGGTTGTCTGCTACTGCTTGTCTTTCTTCTAGGGGGTTTGGAGAGGTTGACTGATTTCTGAGCCACTCTCCATGCTAGGTCATCCCACTGGATCATGATAACATGGACAACCACTGTTGTAGTTTACTAGGCTGCCAGAATTCCATATAAGAGAAATGGGTTGGCTTTTACAATGGGGACTCATTTACTTATATGCTTACAGTTCTGAGGCTATGAAAATGGTCAAATCACCAGGTGATGCTTTATCCTCAAAAACCCACTGTTGGTGATCCTGGACTCCTCTCTCACAAGGGAAGGCACATGGTGACTTCTGCTGGTCCCTCTCTTCTCTTTCAGATTTCACTGCCTTCAACTTCTGGCTTCCTCTAACTTTCTCTTTCAGCTTCTGTTGGTTTCTTTCTGTCTTTTCATCCTGTATCTTCAGTAAAAGGATGTTGTAGTTTGAGATTATTTATGAACCCTAAAAATGATAAGTATTATGTTTGTAAATTGGTCTGTTCCCCTGGGTTTGATACTCATTGATTGTATTAAACTCAAAGGTTTTATGTTTACTTGGTTAAATTAAGATTTGGGCTTTGATTCAACCATGTCAGTAGGGTATAACCCAGGGTTAAGTTCCCACCTCCTTGGTGGGGTATATAAGTGGACACTCACAGAAGAAGACACACAGAAGAAGATACAGAAGAAGAAGAGAAAAACTGTCAGTTTTGATCCTGGAGCACAAGGGAGAGATTAGCCATTTGCCTGATAGTTTATTGCTGGCCTTGTGAAGAGACTAGAGAAGCTGGGCACAGAAACAATTAGCCTTGCCAGGCTACAGCTGAGATCAGAAGAACCTGAGACCATATAACATTAATGGGAAGAAGGAAGGCTGAACCCTTGCAGAGACTGGCAACCACATTTGGTTAGAAAGAAACCTTGAGTTGGACTCTTTAGGGCCTTGCAACTGCAAGTTTTTGACCCAAATAAATACCCTTTATAAAAACCAACAGACTTCTGGTACTTTTCATCAGCATCCCTTTGGTTGACTAATACAGAGAATTAAGACCAATGCAGGGTCATGTGGTAATTTAAGTAACCTAATTTAAAAAGTTCCCACCTTCAATAGATTCACACCCAAAGAAATGGATTAGTTCTAAGGACATGATGTTTTTGGGGTCCACAATACCTCAAACAACCATACGCACCATCACAGGCTGATTACTGCACATCTCCAACCAGGCCAATCAAGAAGAAGTGAAAGTTCTCTGGATGATATAGCAACTACCTTCTGCCTCCTGATGTATTAAGGAAAGAATCTGCACTGGGAAATGTTGGGTGATTCTCCTCTAACAAAGGTCAGTTAAAATAGCCAGACTTTGGCTCAGCAGACATTTCCATTTGGCTGTGGAAGTAGGAAACATAGACTGAGAATCCCAGCTCTGGGCTTCACAGCTCCTGTGTGACACCCTAAGGAGATGACTTGCTGGGTGTACTCGATGCTGATTGTGGCTTGATGACAAAGTGAACTTTGCATCCATTTGGGATCAATACGGGTTTATTCCATTCACACTTAAATCCTTTCCTCATCTAACACTTTAGACATTAGAAACCCACTTTTATTCCAATTAGTTATGCTCTTTAAAGAAAATCAGAATTCAAAAGTAGAGATGGGAGGAGATGAAACAGAAGGATCAGGCTCCATTCTAGTCCTTATATTAGTCAAAATGTAGTAAGGATTTAAACACATTCTACAGCATAATAAACCCAGATGCACAAACTAGGCTCACTCCTTAACTCTAGGGAGATGGAGGCAACAAATTAGAATCCAAGTCACTTATCAAGAATCCAAGTCACTTATCAATCATGGAAATTTACTTTATTACTTTTTTAAAACTTCATACAAACTCCTCCTTTATTACAGCACTTCCCCAGCTTGTATGGGAACCACACCACCCTGGGGTGGGTGCACTCTCTGTTCTCCCCCTAGCTCTATGCTAGAGGCTGAATTGCATGAACAATGTCTATGGGCTCCTGCCTCCAGCTTCCAGAGTGGAGGGAGTAGAGGCAGCACCATCTTCTTCCTCCACTCCCAACAGCCCTCAACACTTGCCCCTGCTACAATGACACTCACTGTTGCCAGGCCAGGCCCCTCCCCTTGTTGGCTACCTTCAAGCTGCCCATAACTTGTAAATACCCTTTTGTTCAACTCTCCTCAATGACCCTGTGAATTTGTCACCTTCTCCTGGCTGAGACTGTGACACCCATCAATATTCGATTGTGTTCTTTGTCATAGATTTTGAGGTATTAAGTTTTACTTTATTCTTTGAACTTGGGAAAACATCAGGAGGAAATTACTGTAACACATGTGTGCAATATCAAATTGCAAACTTGAGCATGGGTGTCCATCCAGGTTAGCAGTCTCAGCTATTCTGGAGTACTTGGTTATTGATATTAATCTCTCACTCATTTGTTTAAGAATGAGTCAACTTCAAATGGAGTAGCAGAAAGTAAAGATTTAAGAAAAATTGATGGAATCACTTCAAGTTGAGAAAACTTTTCTATAATTGTGTGTGGTGTGGTGGTGTGTGTGAGTGTGTGTGGGTGATGTTAATTGTATGTCTTTGTGGTGTGTCTGTGTTTGCATGTGTGTTTATGTGGTGTGTCTGTGGTATTGAGTTTGTGTGTGTGCTTTTGTATGTGTGTGAAAGAGAGAGTTGTGGAAAGAACTTCCTCTCTTTGCTTTACTGATACTGTAGCCAGATTCATCTCGGTTTCCTCTAGGTTCTTGGCTATGTTACATAAAAAAATTTAAGAACATGACAGTTTAGTTAGGCCAGTAATTTATTAAGGAAATGAAAGAAGAGATAGAAATGGGAGAAAATAACAGATTATACATCCCTAGGTGTAGCTGTGGGCTGCTACAGGCAGAGAGAGAGATATTTAGCTTTTGTAGTTTCTTTTTTAAACCATTAATTATTCCTCCATTGTTAATGTTTGGGGGAGGGTTCCCAGCTGTTTGCTGTTTTCATTGATTACCCCACCTACCAGTTCTCCAGGGGTTCCCAATGATAATGTCCCCTTGAGAGTATCCTGGGCTTTTCCTTGACCCCACAAGAATTCTGGTTCCAAATGGAGGATTCTCATGGGGTTTTCCAGCAGCCTTCTGGTGGGGTTTTTTACTCACAGGGTTTCCAGGGTTCAGCCATGTGTTTCATGGCCATGTTTTTCCGCCAGATTTTAGATTCATCTTTCCATTACCTAGACTAGCTTGCCGCAATACCAACCTGGTGGAGAGTGTAATCTCCATCTAACTGCTGACCAGTTCCAATATTGCTATTTTATTTATAGACACAGCTACTGTCCAAGGCAGCATGCTCTGGTCAACTTTTGTAATGGAACCCTTCTGCTGAGGCTGGGACAGGTGCTGCTTGGTGTGGGAGTGGATGATGGTGAGTAGTGAGTGAATCCTTTCCCTGCCCTCAAAGCTCTGGTCTGGCCAGCATGTCCTTAATAATCCATCAGGGGATCCCAGGAGGCCTGGGCTGGGCCCTTGCGGGGGGCGGGTTTGGGTCTTGGAGCAGGTGTCCTTTAATTCTTCTAGTTCTTGTTCCCCACAGATGAGGACTCTGAGTCACAAAGATCAAGCAGCTCATCAGACTTTACCTAGCTAAGAAGGTGCCCAATGGCTCTGCCAGGCTCTGCTCCTGACCTCTGAGGGACAAAGACTTTGGGGTCTCTGGGGTGCCCAGAAGGACCCCTCTGCCTCCCTAACATCCTCATTTAGCTTCCAGCTGAGGGTGACAGCTCCCTCTGATCCTCTCATGGTTCCAATGGATTCATTTTGGCAAATAGGTGTTAGGTGCCAGGAGTCAGAATGTGGGAGCCAGAAGGAGAGAGGGTGAAGGGAAACAGATGGATCCAGGCCACTCTCTCCAACCCCTCTTTGCCTTGTGGAACTCATGATCTGGCTCAAGACAGCTGCTCCTATGTATGCCATAATGAGTGAAGATTTATCTGCCCAGGTGCCTCTGGTGGTGAGACTTGTGCTCAGAGTCAGGAGCATAAACATGCAGGGGCTGACCAGGAAGGGGGCATGTCCCAGGGAAGTGATGCAGGCAGTACTAAGCCCTTCTGGAGCCCTTCCTGCCACACCAGGGCCCAGGGGGAGGATGCCACTTGGGAGCAGTGGCCTAGCAGTGTGAGGTTTGCCAGCAGGTGGGCCCAGCAGTGCTGCCTCCACTGTGAGGCACTGACAGCCCACTGCCTCCCTCATCTGTACCCTTCCTTAATGAGCCTATATCACAGGGCACAGCTGAGAAAACCCTTCCTCTAAGGAGTCTTCCAGGTGGCCCTGGAATCTCTGCAAACCATATGAAGTCAGTGCTCACCTTCAAGGCCACCTCGGGACCCTGCTTTACTGCCCAGGATGCAAGATGGACTGGCACCCCCAAAGGCCACCATGTCATGGATGAGCTGAAGAAACACTGACCTGATGTGAGTGTCCCATTCACCCTGACCAAGGCAGGGGTTTCCAAACCAGACTTCACTATTCAGCAGGATTGTTCCTGAAGGCAGCGATTCTTCACAATCCCATTACCTGAAAAACAAGGAAACCTTCTCTTTTAGTGAATGTTAAAGGGGCTTAAACAGTGACTAATAACTCAATTCCTGAAGGGAAGGAGAAAGTTTTGAAAGCCCTCATTTGAGCATCCAGGAGCAATGGAATCTTTCTCCTTTGGGCCAGTTGGGTGGTCAGCAGGATCTTCCTGGCCCACCTGTCTCTGGTCAAGTCCATGAAGGTGCATGCTCTTTGGCAGGGACAGTGATTGGGCATAATGGGTAGGGTGTGTATTATGCCAAATTTGGACATGGTTTAATTAATTTTCAGTGTGTGTCCTTGTGAACTGAAGACACTATTTGAAATGTCCAAAAAGAAAAGCAAAACAAAACAAATGCTCAAGTGACTGTTTCTTGTTTTGATTAAAGGGTTCTCATTTTTTAAAAGAAAATTAAAGATCTAGAAGTACTGAGGGTTCAATGGCATTTTCATAGAAACAACCTCATTTTGTACTGTTTCACTTTCCTTGGAAAAAATAGGTATCAAATGTACATTCTTTAGACAATTCTAGAAACCATTTTATGTCAGGGTGGGAAACCAATGACACTTTCACTCCTTTCTCTTCTCCTTTTCCTTCTTGTTTTCCCCAAATCCACTATCACACAAACTGTCCAGTCCAGCAAGAAGCCTGTCCCTGGACACCTTGTCCTGCAGCTTTCATAGTACAGATGAATGTTGCCCTGAAGTGTGTTGAATGAGAATTCTTCTGGGTGCTCACTATGAGAAACAAGCTCTGGAGTGGTAAGATTGCAGGACTGATTTACAGTTATTTGATGGTGAAAGAACCCCCTGAATATGCCACACATCTGTGAGGAGTATCTGCATCCTCTGAAGGACATCCAGGAAGGAGACTCTGATGATTAGCAGGGCCAGGGTGTCTCAATCATCCCTGCAGGCTCAAGGAATGCCCACCAGGTTCCTGCTTCCTCCTCCACTCTGAGAAGACTCCTGGGGGGAGGGCTGGGGTCCACACCCAGATGTTTCAACCTGTTAGTTCCAGTTGCCAGTGGTTGTGACATTGAAGTAGATGATTAGATACTTAATGGGTCGGAAACAATCAGTTCACCTCAGGGTGAAGTGGGTCCCTCATCTCTCTGTGACACAGGCTGTCTTCTGGTTCTGCAATCTTTCTTCTCTTATGTCCCACTCTAGCAGCATTGTGCCTACCCAGAGACAGGAGGCATCAGGCCCTGTGTGTTTGAGACAGAAACATGGGATTGGGAGAATCTGTGCGCTCCTCAATGAGAGTTAATTCACTGAGTTTAAGTGTGTCACCTGGGATTTTGTGAGGATGGAATGAACTATCTGGTGGAAGGCACTCAGGAACTGGCTTCACATTACTGTCATCACAGAAAACAAGCAAAGCTTAAATATATGGCATTTCTACCCTCCTCAATACAGCTTTTTCAAAATTTCTTCTCTGAAAAAGTATATTCCTCAAACTGCTTCCTCTATTAAATTAATATATGTCAAAGTAAAATGAATCTTCTCCAGGTGAGCTTCCCACTTAAATCAGTGGCACTTGGTGTAACTCTCTGGAGAGAAAAAGATCAAATGACATTTTAAGGAAACCACTTTTAAAAGACTTCAAATGTCAACTGGATCACTGCAAATTCAAGGCAGCAGATGTTTCCTGGGTTGGATATAAAATAGCATCAAGATGAAAGCAAAGGAAGAAAGAGCAATTCTCAGCTCCCACCAATTTGAGATCACAGAAACCCAAGCCATCTCTATCCAGCACCTGGGACCTTCACTTCTGGCAGAATCTTAGGGAGGGGTTGAGTCTCCCCCACAAGTCACAGCCCCCTCATTTTCATCTCCCAGGGTATGTCCTAGAGTCATCAGAATGACTCCAAAGCTCCCACCGTTTTCCCCACTGAGAAGAGAGTGGTAGCCCAGAATTGCTCCTCTGTCCCACCTTCTCCCAAGCTCAGCCTACCCCATAGAATCACAGACCAATTGGGTTTTTCCCATGGCTCACTTCTGACCTGGGTTTACAGGAACCAGTTTTCACCAGAGTGCTGGGTGCTCACCAGTCTAAGAACATTGCTGACTTGGAGTGCTTACATCTGCCAGCTACAAAGAATCATGCTTATAGGCATAAGCCAACCACCTTAAAATGACATGTTCTGAGGGGAGGGAGAGGGAAGTATAGATGAAACATGGGAGCATATTTGGGACATTGGAATTGTCCTGCATGACCTTGCAATGACAGATAAAGGCTATTACACCTTTTGTCAAAACCTAAAAGATTGTATTGGGCAAAGTGTAAGTATAATGTAAAATATATTCCATGGTTAGTAGCAAGGGTTTAATGTGCTCATCAGTTGTAACAAATGGACCACACTAATGAAAGATGTTGTTAATGGGGGAGAGTGTCAGAGGCTGAGGGTTGGGGTATTTAGGAATTCCCTATGTTTTTGATATGACATTTATGTAATATAAAACTTATTTTAAAAAGGACATTTACAGGAGTGCGATTGCTAAAAGATAGTGTTAATGTTTATAAACATCTTATGATTCAAATGAACAGGAACACCAATGAGGAGCACATGTTCCCCAGAATGGGCACTTCTGAGGGGGGTAAGCTTCTGGGCCACTTTTCCTCTCTTCATTTTCACATAAGTTCTATTTGATACTGACAAGTCCAACTCTACTCAGGATTCCCTTTAAAGGTATGCAGATGTTTATTTCAGTCTTTCTTTCAAAGAAAGGCCCTTGGCTATCTCCACTCTTTCCATGTCATCATCTCACACTGCCAGTCAACTGCAAAATCTTGGGGACATGTCTCATTCTGGAGATCTGGGTGGGGCAATGCTGGCTTATACTGTTCAGGATTTCCCTCCCACCACCAGTTTGCTTTTTAACTTTCTGGCCATTGGCAAAAGCTGGCTTTTGTGGTCATAAAATATCACACAGAATGGGCACAATTCTAAGATCACTACAAAGATAATATTTACAATCTGTAGTCCAGCATCAAAGTTCTCCAGAAGAACACAAGGATGCCATTCATTTGACAAATGTTTATTAACCACCAGCTATGTGCCAGACACTTTGTTTTTTATTAGACAAATAAGGTCATCACACTCTCAGTACTATTCTGGGGAGATATTAACTCAAACAATTGGTACTTATGGGATGCCTATTACATTCCATTTACTCTCCTATATACTAGGTTTTCACCAGTGAACAAGACATAACTCCATACAATCAGGGAGCTTATATTTTAATGAAACATACATGAATAATAGTAAGCAAGATACTTTCACATAATGATTAATGCATTAAAGGAAATAAAAGAATAATATAATGTGACTATGTGGAGGAAAACTTTTAGATAAAGTGGGAAAATGGGTTTCTGATGTGGCATTTCATTGGAGACCTGCATGATATAAAGCTTGAGCCAGGTGAAGTAATAGAGGGCAAGTGAAGGGATCTGACAGAAATTTTGACAAATGCAGAGCTGAGCACTCAGACAGGAAGAGAGTTAAGGGCAGAGGGGAGAAGCAAGATTAGAGTGCGTGAAGCCAGATAACATAGGAATTTGGAGACCTTGTACGGAGAGTGATGAGAAACAATTGCACAGTCTATATTTTGGATAACGATCTAGGGAAAAGGAGAAATGTTCCTGGGCAGCAAATTTCTGATTGCCAACTTCTTTCTCAACTCTGTAGGAAAACTCTTCTTCCCCATTCAACATTTCTCTATGTAACACCAATTGATTATGAAGATGTGGAGAGCCACAATGCCCATTCATTAGTGGTGGGACTGTAAAATGGTACAAGCATTTTGGAAAAAAACATTGATGGATTCTTATAAAAGAAAACCTACACATTCCCTGTGAAATTACCCTTCAAGTCACTTACATAAGTGAAAGCAAAACAAATATCCAGAAGGACATATAAGCGATTGTTCATAGTAGCTTTATGCATAATTGCTAAACATCAGGTGAATGGATGAATAAAATGTGATGTATTCATACAATGGAATACTAGTCAAAAAGTAAAAGTAAAAATTAACAAAGCAATGATAACGTGGAACAAAATGAATGAATATCAAAAGCTATATACTAAGTGAAAGTGGCATAATATACTCTACAATTCCATTTTTTATGAAGTTCTAGAACACTCAAAACTGGTCTGAAGTGGAAAGGATCAGAATAGTGCAGAATTCTTTAAGGAGTAGTGTGAAGATAGACTGGAGAAGAAGAAGTGGGAATGTTTTGAGGTGAGAATTATAATTCTATATCTACAGGGGTTTGAGTTACACAGCAGTATGCATTTGTAAAAAGTCAGATAATGTGCATACTTGTTTATATACTTCATTGAAAATTTACCTCAAGAGGAAAATAAACTGTAAATACTAATTAATGATAAGCACAATGAAGAAGTTAAGGAGGTGTGTACAGATGTTTGAAACTTGATATGAAATTCATAAAAAGCAAGGTGAATTGATGGATGCATTAGTGGATAGATAAGTAATAGGACAGCTGTAGAAAGAAGTTAAAAGTAGAATTTAAGTAATGGGCACATGAGTGTTCACTGTAAAATTCCTTAAACTTTGCTATATAATTGAAGCAATTAATTATAAAATTCTGTGATGTTTATAACTGTAGATCCAGAGCAGAAACCTAATCTTAGGAGGTCAAGAATACATGTAGGCAGAAGAGATGGAAGATGTTGAGTTTTCCATTAAGGATGTTGTGGCAACTTGGGTGAATGTTAGAGAAGTAAGAAGTGAGAGACAGAAGAGATGTTTAGATTTAGTTAATAAGATGTGAGAACACTTTGAAAGCAGAGGTTAGGTAACAAGATCCATAATTTTTTTAGTAATTTGACTGTTAGAACTATGGAATTAAGAACCATGAACATCATTAATTTGGACTGTTGTATGAGATGCCAGGGAAACTAATGAGTGCTATGTTAGTTATACAGTTATATCGATGACTATATGGTTTGGAGGTGAAGAATGGTCTCTAGCTATATATTTTGGTATTACTGGCTAATAAAGCAAACAGCATATGTGTGTATAAATGCAATTATCAGCAGAAGAGAAGAGAGTCTAGGTTGAAGCAGTGAAAAACACATATATAGAGGTTAGAAGCTGAGGTTAAGTCTAATAATGACAATGACTAAAAGGAAGAGGAGTACAATTTGTATGAGGAGTAGGATTAGAAGGAGGAAGAGGAGGGGAGGAAGAGATTATGAATACATAGTGTTGAATAAATTATGAATACATAATGTTGAAGAAGTTTTTGTACAAACAAAAACCCAAACAAATCTTTCCTATTATGGCAAAGCTTCTTAGTTAAAGAATGATGCTGCTCTTTCATGAAAGGAAAAACATAAGTTAAAATACACTTCTATTCTGCAGGTTGCTAAAATGGAATGCTGGATTTTACCACTTGTTATCCTCATCACAGTGCTAAGGTCACTACACCTCACAGACATGGTGAGCAGCAGTGCCTCTTGTCTCTTCCCCAAAATCATGCCAAGAAGAATTGTAGTGGGGAACCAGGGTCCAGGTGAGGCTCTCCAAAGCAGGATATTGAGAACATCCTTATCAAAATGTACAAGGCAGTGTGCATAATGAGCCTTACTCCAGAATGCCAGAACCCAAACTCAAAAAGAAAGTAGACAGTAATGCTCACACATGAAGGCTACAGCCTTATTCCCTGGTGCTCATGTGTAGGTAAAATTATCAGCAGACCCTGAAAGGAAGTAGTAAGGCATACCTTGCTGGGATTCCTACTTTTCTTCCAGGCATTCACTCTCCCCTTGTACTTCCCTCCCACTTCCTGCTCCCCTGAAACCCTGAAGGCACCTACAGTCAGTTCCTTGAAAAGTTTAAAGTTCTCATTGAAGATTGGCCAATTCCCATTGGGGCAATCAAATACTTCATAAATCTATCACATGAATTACATTCTACTCCTTTACATTTTTCCCTTATTCCCAAAGTCATTTTTTAAAATTTAACTCCTAGAAAAATTCACCTTGGCCATTTCATTTCATTTACTGAATGTGGGAAACACCTCCTTAAGGGCCACATTTACATCATTTTCCAAAGATTGTAGAAAAGTGGGCTCAAGGGGGTGATTGCTGTGTACAAGATGATGACCACTTTGTCATTTTCCATGGAAGAGACAGACCCTGGGTGGATGTAGATGTGGCTGATGGTGGAGTAGTTCATGAAGACTATCAGGAAGAGAGAAAATCAAGTGGAGAAAGCCCAGTGTTTGCCCTCGGCTGAGCAGAAGCATAGGATGTTGGCAATGAGATGGTCATAGGAAGCCTTGAGGAACAGAAAGTTGACTAACCTAAAGCAAACATTTTCAATGACAATTATGACATTGTTCAGGTACTCTGAGCCACAGACAAGTAGGAGCAATGTGGGGATTTCATACAAGAAATGAAGGATCTGTTTGAAGCTGCAGAGAGCTCCACACAGGTGAACATGGCCATGATCATGGATTTTGATTATTAAATTCAGATTGTTCTGAGGGGAGCTATTGTTTTGACTTGCTTCCAACAAACCTGGCTGCAACAGTTGTTTTAATCCTGCCCAAGACATAGACAGGCAGCAGCCATTGTTTCTAACTTCCCCATACAAGAAGACTTAAAAACACAGAATTTCCTTAGAATTATGGGGTAAGAATTAGCTAAAGGGCTGCATTTACTGGGCAGGCCTGGAAAGCTCAGATTTGGGGATCTGTCAGAGAAGTTTTGGTGCCCTGCCTGACCTCCTCCCCAGAGTATTTTGGAGCTGGTCTGCACCCCCTTTGTGGAAAGCTTGTCTTGTTTTGGCTGGGAAAGTCTGATATGGAAAGTCTTCTCCATTGTGCCCAACTCCCAGAATTTGCCCTCAAACCAAAAGCAGCTTGAGACAATGAATGGAGTGGGAAAAAAACTACAAAAGTGAGCAGTCTGGGATGAAGTCTTGCTGGCTTCAAAGACCCAGGAAAGGGAGCTGTGTTTCCTTTGAAGACAACTAATCTCCTGTAAACAGAGGAACTCTGAAACAGCTAACAAGCAAAAAGCCCAGGAGAAGACAGAGGCCCAGAAAGACAGGGAAGCCCTGCACAATGCACTCACCTTGGGCACAGTTACCTGATAAGATGTATGAATCACAAGAAATGCTCTATCAACAGATGGTTACAAAATAGTCACTTCAGGGAACAATTTCCAGAGTTAACATTTTTAAATAGTAAAATGTACAGTGTGCAACAAAAGAGAACAGGACAAAGAAATAGGAATGTTGTAATATCCAAAGGAAGAGGATAAAAATGAAAACAAAGAAACAAAGAAACAATGAAGAACACAGGAATGTGGACATCCCAAAAAAGCTTTTAAAAAATGTGATTTTAAGTATGCTCAAGGAGAAGAAGGAAAGTACAAAGAAAGAACTAAAGGATTTCAGCTTAACAATAAATGAACAATATGAGAGTTTAAGAAAAGATAAAAATTTTAAAAAAGGAACCAAACATAACTACTGGACTTGAAGACCCCAATAACTGAAAATGAAAAATGCCCAAAAGGATTTCAACAGCAGATTGGAGTTGGCAGAAGAAAGAATCAGTTTCCTTGCAGACAAGACACTTCAAATGAGTCAGGTTGAGGAATAGAAAGAAAAAAGAAATATTAAAAGTGAAAGTATCCTAAGAAAACTGTGGGACACCATCAAGTGTACCAATATGTGCATTATGGGAGACCCAGAAGAAAAAGAAGAGAAGGGGACATAAGGAATAGTCAAAGAAATAATGGCAGACAATTTCCCAAAAATATAAATGATACGAACATACATATCTAAGAGCTTAGAGAACACTAAATAGAATAAACATGAAGAAAAATACACCCATCTTCTATTAATTGCATTAACAAATGCAAAAGACAAAGAGGGAAAGCTAAGAGAGAATAGGAACATGTTGCACATAAGGGAATCCCAATTAGATTAAGTGCCAATTTCTCATCAGAATCCATGGAGACAAGCAGTCAGTGGATTACAATACTTAAATTGCTGAAAGAAAACAACTTCCAGATAAGAATTTTATATCTTTTGAGAATTTTTCATAAGTGAGGGCAGATTAACATATTAAAAGAAAAAAAAAAAAAAGCTGAGGAAGTTGATCACCACTAGACCTACTTAACAAGCAGGGCTAAAAGGAGTTATTCAGTACAAAAGAAAAGGACACAAAACATTGGTTCAAGCAGCATAAAGAAATAAAGGTAACCATTTGGGTAATATTAAATGCCAATATTATACTGTGTTGCTTTGCATGTAACTCCACTTCTTACTTCCTACAGGTGCTAAAATGCAAATGAATAAAAAGTAATTTCAAACATATAGCTTTGGACATACAATGTACAAAAGTTATAAGTGGTAACAAATACCAAAAATAGTAGGTTGACAGGGGTATAGGAAGAGTATATGCATGCAATTGAAATTAAGTTGGTATTAAACCAAATATAATTGCTATATACTTTGGAAATTAAATTTTAACCACATCATAACCACAAGGAAAGTAAATGAAAAAAATATATAGATAAAAATTACAACTCACTCAATATGGTAAAACACAACAAAACAAATAAATATAAAGGTAGGCATTAGTGGAAATGAAGAGCAAATATGGCATAAGTCTTAAAAAGGCTAAATAGCAAAATGGCAGAAGAAAGTGCTGTATTATCTGTAGTGACTTAAATTGTAAAGGAATTAAACTCTCCATTCAAAAGGCAGAGATTGCAAAGAAAAAATGGATAAAAAAGAATGTTTGGGCTATATGCTATCTGGAAGAAACTTACCTTCATGTCAATATTACAAGTAGGTCGACAGTGAAAGGATGGAAAAAGATATACTGTACAAGTAGTAAAAAAAAAAGAGAGTGCACACGAGAGAAAGCTGGAGTGGCTATACTAACATAGGATAAAATAAATTTTAAGAAAAACTGTTACAAGGGACAAAGATGGTTTAATATATAATGATATAGGGGACAATTCAAAAAGATGATGTGACAATTTTCAATATAAATGAAAATAACAGCAGAACTCCAAAACATCTGAAGGAAATACTGAGAGATGTGAAGGGAGAAATTGACAGTTGTACATTAACAGTAGGAGATTTTAACACACCACTCTCAATAATGAATAGTCCATCTACTCAGAAGATTGATAAGTAAATAAGGACTTGAATGATACACTAAAACAACTTGAGATAACATATATATAGAGAGAACACTGCACCCAACAAAAACCAGAATGCACATCCTTCTCAAATTCACATTGATAATTCTCCAGGATAGACATATATTGGGTTGCAAAACATCTCAAGAAATTAAAAAGCATTTAAATTATGCAATGTATATTATCCAACAATGGAATAAAGCAAAAATCAATAACAGAGGGAAAATGGAAGATTCACAATATCTGAAAATTAAACCATGTACTCTTAAACAACCAATGAATTAAAGAGAAAATCATAAATGAAATTAGGAAATATTTGAGCAAAATGAAAATTAAAATACAACATACCACAACTTGTGGAATGCAGTGATGACACTACTGAGAGAGAAATTTATAGCTATAAATTCTTACATTAAAAAAGAAGAAATAATTAAAATCAGAGACCTAACTTCAAAACTGGAAGAACTTGCAAAAGAAGAGCAAACAAAAAGCCAAAACAATGAGAAGGAAGTAAACAACAAAGATTAGAATAAAGATAAATGAAATTTAAAGTGAAAAATAGAGAATCAACAAAACCAAAAGTTGGTTCTTTGAAAACATCAGTAAAAATGATAAAACTTTAGCTAGATTGATGAAGAAAAAAAAGAGAGAGGGTAGATATAACAAAAATAAGAAATGAAAAGTGGACAACCTGTTGAGATAAAAATGACTATTAGAGGATACTATGGACAAGTATTTGCCAATATATTAGATCACCTAGAACAAATGCATTAATTCTTTGAAACACATCAACACACCGAGTAGTAGTACAGAGATTGAAATCAATAATAATAAAAAAAAAAACTTCCATCAAAGAAAAGCACAGGATCAAGTGGCTTCATGGAGCAATTCTACCAACTATTCCAAGAAAATTTAACTTCAATTCTTCTCAAATTCCTCCAGAATTTGAAGAGGAGGGAACTTTCCCTAATGCCTTCTATGAGGTCAACATCACCCTCATTCCAAAGCCAGATAACTATACCAGAAGAAGGAAAGCTATAGACCAATGTCTCTTATAAATACAGATGCAAAATTTCTCAGCAAATTAGTAGAAAACCAAATCCAACAGCTTATTAAAAGATTTATACACCACAATCAAGTGGCATTTATCCTTGGTACATGAGTTTTGTTCAACATAAGAAAATCAATTAATGTAACAAATTGCATTAAGACATTGACAGAATGAGTGATAAAACCACATGGCCATCACAATTCATCTACTAAACACATTTGACAAAACACACACCCTTTCCTGATAAAACAGTTAGAACACTAGGAATATAAGGAAACTTCCTGAAACCATGATAAAGGGCATATATTGAAAGCCCATAGCCAACATGCTACTTAATGATGGAAGCTTACCGTTTATATCAGGAATAAGATATGGATGTCACCACTGTTTTACAACATTGTACTGGAAGTTCTTTCCAGACCATTTAGGCAATAAAAAGATATAAAAGTCTACCAAATTGGAAATGAATAATTAAAAATTTCCCTATTTGCATAGTATATGCTCCTACAAACAGGTAATCCTGAAAAATTCACAGGAAAGCTCCTAGTCCTAATGAATGAGTTCAACAAACTGTCAATGTACAAGAACAATACCCAAAAATGAGTAGTGTTTCTATAGACAAGCAATGAACCATCAGAAGAAGAAATAAAAAAAAAAATTCCATTAACAATCGCAACTAAACAAATCAAATATCTAGGAAAACATCTTGTACACAAAAATCTACAAAACATTGCTAAAATAAATAAAATGCCTAAATAAATAGAAGTATATACTATGTTCACAAATGAGAAGATTAAATATGTTAAAATGCCAATACTGTCCAAAGAAATATATAGATTCAATACAATCTCACTCAAAATTCCAATAACCTTCTTTCCATAAATGAACAAGCCAATCATCACATTTATATGGAAGGGTAATGTTCCCCAAACAGCCAAGCACATCTTAAAAAATGAAAAATGATGTTGGAGGACTCATACTTCCCAACTGTAGTACTTAATGCCAAGCCACAGTTTTCAAAATAGCATGGTATTCTCACAAGCATAGATATATAGACCAATGCAATAGAATTGAGAGCTGAGCAATTAACCCTCACATTTATGACCACCAAATTTTTAAGAAGGTAGCAAAGACCACTCAATTGGGAAAAAATCTCTTCAACAAAAGGTTCCAGGAAAACTGGCCATCCATTCGCAATAACAAGAAAGAGGAACCCTACCTCACACCATATACAAAAATCAACTCAAATGGATAAAAAACCTTAATATAAGACCTAGAACTATCAAACTCCTAGAAGAAAATATAGGTAAGCCTCTTCAGGACTTTGGATAAGCAATGGTTTCTTAGGCTTTTCACCAAAACATATACATATATATATAATCCTTTAACTTAACAATAAAAGCCAAATAAATGAATTAAAAAATGGGAAAGGGAAGCAGAGCAGGCATCACCATCCCACAATCTTCAATTTTGAGGAATGAACAAACATAAAGGGAGATTGCAACCATGGACCAAAATAAATGTTAATGCAGTAACAAAAGAAAATTTAACATTGTTATAAAGATAATGATTACCAGAAGTTCTGAGGGGAGAGGAGGGATGAAGAGGTGGGATATAGGGTATTTTTAGGACACTGGAATTGTTCTGCATGACATTGCAATAATGGCCACAGGCCATGAAACGTTTTGTCAAAACCTATTAAAATTGTATTGTGCAAAGTGTTAAGTATAAGGTAAACTACAGACCTTGTTTAGTAGCAATGCTTCAATATTTATTCAGGAATTGTAACTAATGTACCACACAATTTTAAGAGATTATTAATAGAGGAAAATGTGAGAAGGGAAGGGGCTGGATATATGGGAATTTCTTTTATGCAATCAAAAACCTTTTGAAAAATAAAGTTTATATTCAACCTAATTGAAAATTCTACATACATTTATCAGCATTACACTTCTCAGTCCTCATCCTATCTTCTAGTAACCTATACTCTAGGTTCAACTCCATGTGCTTATTCTTGTATTTAGATAATATTAGTGAGAACCTACACAAATAGTTGTCCTTTTGTTTCTGGCTTATTTCACTTAGCATAATATCCTCAAGGTTCATGCATGTTTGTCCCAATTTCATTTCTTCTTACAGCAACATAGTATTTCATCATATGTATATACCCCATTTTGTTTAGCCATTCATTGGTTGATGAACACTTAGGTTGTTTCCATCTTTTGTCAATTGTGAATACTGTCACTATTAACAGCTGTATGCAAATGTCTGCACCACTGTTTTCAGTTATTCTGGTTATATTCCTAGTAGAGGGATTGCCAGATCATATGGCAGTTCTATATTTAGCTTTCTGAAGCACCACCAAACTTTCTTCCACAGAGTCTATAACATTTTACATTCCCACCAACCGTTTTGGAGTATTTCTATTTCTCCACATGGTGTCCAGCGCATGATTTTTAATTTTGTTAATAATGGCCATTTTAAGAGGTGTGAGATGATATCTCATTTTGTTTTGATTTGCATTTCCCTAGTAGCTAGTGATATTGAAGACTTTTTTGTGTGCTTTTTCACCATTTGTATTTCCTCTTGGGAGCAATGTCCATTTAAGTCTCTTGCTCATTTTTAAATGTATTATTTGCCCTTTTATTGTTGAGTTGTTTGACCTTTTTCTACAGCTCTAAAAGTGTGGAAATGAATAGAGTTAATGGTAACACATTATTTTCAGTATAACTAACACAGTTTTCTTATAAATGGGATTGTGGTTGAAAGGGAGAAGTCTAGGGATATAAATGTCATTTGAAAGAAAGCTAGAATATAAACTAAATACTGAATAACATAGCGAACTGAACCCAAAGGTGGATGAGGATTGTGGTTACTGATACAAATACAAGAATTTTTTCCATGAACTAGAACAAATGTACATTGTTATTACAAGGTGGTAAGGATATAGTGATGCATGGGGGCAAAAATTAATGTAGGTTTTGGAGTATAGTTAACAGTAGTATTGTAATATTCTTGCATCAATGTCAATGAAGGTATTATACCAATATTAAGGGTCAATAAAAGGGAGTATGAGATTTTTTCTTTTTGGTTAAGGAAAACATTCAAAGGTTTAGTTGGGCAATGACTGCAGAACTCTGTAATGAAAGTAAGGACTTGTAATGTACACTTTGGATAGAATGTAAAAGGCATGAGACTATAGAGTACAGTGAATCATGTGTTGGAATGGACTGTGGTTAACAGTACAAATATGAGAGTATTCTCTCATGAACTACAACAAATGTACAAAACTAATAGTGTTAATAATAGGGCATGTATGGAAAAATATATCAAGTGCATGCTATGGGCCATAGTTAGTGGTAATAGTCTGATCATGTTCTTTCATAATCTATAACAAATATTCCACTACAATGTAAGGTTATGTTGTATGAGCAGTGCACAGGAATACTGCACATTATGCATGATTGTTTAGAGAAATCACTATAATCTAATAAAAATGGAAAAAATTACATGAAAAAAATAAAAGATTTGAACAGATATTTCTCAAAAGAAGAAATGCAAATGGCCAAAAATCTTATGAAAATATGCTCAACATCATTAGCCGTCAGGACATGCACATGAAAATCACAGTGAAATACCAATTCACACCCACTAAAAATGCTGCGATTAAAAAATAGAAAATAACAAGGTTTGGAGATGACATGGAGCAATAGGAACACTCATTCATTGGTGGTAGCAATGTAAAATGGTGCAAGTACTTTTGAAGAGAGTACAGTAGTTTCTCAGAATGCTAAGTATAGAACTACCATATGACCAGGCAATCCCACTACTGCATATACACTCACAAGAATCAAATGCAGGGACTCAAACAGATAATTTAGAACCAATGTTCTTAGTGTCATTATTCACAAGGGCCAAAAGATGGAAGCAATCCAAGTGTCCATTAACTGATGAATAAACAAAATGAGATATATACATACAATGGAATATTATTCACTGTAAAAAGGAATGAAGTCCTGATACATGCAATAGCCTGGATGAAATTGGAATACACCATGTTAACTGAATTAAGCCAGACCCAAAAAGGCAAATAATGTATAATCTCACTGATTTGACATAATTCATATATACAAACTCAAAGAATCGAAATCTAGAGTATAGGTTACCAGGAGACAGGATTAGGAGACCTATTTGGAAATGTTTTGTTAATAGATGGTGGTGATGTTAGCACAACATTGTGAATGCATTTAAAAGCACTGAAATATATATCTGAATATTATTAAATGTGGGAATCTTAGGTTGTGTATATGGTAACAAAATAGCAATTTGTACTGGTGGCTATTAAAAAAAATGGAACTTCAAGTGTTGGAGAGGATGTGGAGGAAATGGAATACTCATCCACTGCTGGTGGGATTGTAGAATGGTCGAACCACTGTGGAGGGCATTTTTGTGGCTCCTCAGGAAGATAAATATAGAGCTGCCATTTGATCCAACAATCCCACTTCTGAGTCTATACTCAGAAGAATTGAATGCTAAGACATGAGCAGATATATGCACACTAATTTTCAAAGCATCTTTAGTCACTACTGTGAAAGTTTAGAAGCAACCCAAGTGTCCATCAGCATATGATAAGCAAAGTGTGGTATATACATATGATGGAATATTATTCAGCTGTATTAACACATAGGACAATATGAATGAATCTTGAAGACCTTATGTTCAGTGAAGTAAGCCAGTCAATTATGTACTTCACTTACAGTGAAGTAAGTCACTGAAGGACAAATATTACATGAACTCACAGATGTGACTTAAGTAAATTGAGAAGACTCACAGAGCTTCAGTATGAAAGATAGATTATCAGGAGACAGAAAGGGAATTGAAAGTGTGGAGCCCATGCTCAATATGTGCAAAACCTATGATAATGCAGAAGGAGGTTTGAGCAGTGGATGGTGTTATAGTGGTGAAGTGATGTGATTGGGGTGGATGGGTGCTGGGATATGAAGGGGAGTAGGATGGGGTTTGGGTTGGACTATCCTTGGAACTGGGGAGAAGTTTGGAGGAAGGAAGAGGTGAACTTTGGGGATTTGTAGGTCTGTGGTTAAAATTACAATGGTGGGACTGTTCTTTTGACAAATATGGCAGTGGAGGGATACTGGTGCAGGGCATTGGAGGTAGAGGGATATGTGGGATAGGGCAAATCTGGGTAATGCATCTATGGAATATGAAAGTGTTCATCTTCTTATAGTGTGTTATTTCAGTTGGTGGAGACCCCCCAAAAAATATTAAACTCCCACCCTGGGAATTCTGGCTGTGTTCTCAGTTAGAGGAACAAAAATCTCTTGAGAACATAGGCATTGCCTAATAAAAGAAACCTGACCAATATGTCAAGCCCTCAATAATATTGCACGTAACTATGAACCTTATTCTTCAAAATTTGAAACTTAGTGGTTACCACAGGTTGTGATGGGAGGGGGGGGTGGAAGAATAGAATAGATGGAACTTGGACCATTAGAATAATTCTCCATGATCTTGCAATGATGTATACCAGTCTTTTTAAATTTTGTCAAAACCTGTAAAAATATATGGTACAAAATGAAACTCAAATGTAAAAGATTGGCCATGTTTCATGTAGTGATGTTTCAATATTTGTACATTAATTGTAACATATGTACCATACTCCTGTAAGATGTTTTTAATAGGGGAGAGTGAGAGTATGAGGGGTGTTTAGTATATGGGAATGTCCTATATTTTTTTAGGTGACATTTCTGTAACCTAAAGCTTTGTTGAAAATAAAACAAGGAGATAAGACACTGAGGAAATATACAGAAGAAATTGTCACTGTACATAAAAGATAACACATATTATGGTGATGAATGATGATGAATGACACAATGGATATTTTATTTTTAATTTTTGTATTTTTATTTGGTTTTAATTTTAATTTTAATTTTATTTTATTCTTATTTTTAATCATTGACTATTGGCTTTGATTTTGGGGAGGTTTTGGATTGCAAGAGGGTCACAAGTGTGGCAAGAAAGGTTCACTGATGTGGGTCTCAGTGATACTGGGATGTATGGCATGCCTCTATGGCCTATGAATATGTTCAAGTTGTCATGGACGTTGCCTTATTGTGTGAAGACCCACACAATAACCAAGAGAATATTTTTTACCTGTCTTGGGAAGTCGTGCTACATTCTCTGAGTTGCAAGAATCCCCTGAGTACATGGGCAGTGCCTAGTGAAAGAGGAAAGACCAATATGCCAGACCCTTGATATTAATGGTTGTACTTATGAACATTGTTCTTATGAAATTAAAACTTAGCCTAGTATTGTATATTGCCAAAGAGTTACCTCCAGAATGCCCCCTTGTTGCTCAAATGTAGCCTCTTTCTAAGCCAACCTGAACATATAAATGCACTACCTTTCCCCCAGGGTGGGATATGACTCCCAAGGATGAGTCTCCCTGACACCCAGGGATTATTACCAAGTACCAACTAGTGATGTATTTGGATAAAGACCTTAACTAAAATGGGGAAATACTAAAGAGATATGAGCTTTTATGGCCAAGAGATTTCAAAGCGTGTTGGGAAGTCATTCCAGAGGTTATACTTGTGCAAATTTCAAGAGAATCTCATTGACTGGCACAGTAAACAATGCCTCAAGCAAGGGGACTTCTGAGGGATCTAGAGACATCTAGACACCAAAGGCAGGACAGACAATCTCAGAAATTCAGCACCCTGTCAGTGGGCCTTACCTTAGAATATATGCTCTCCAATGTAACAGAGTTACACTCATTTATAGTTTCCCTACACATGACACTTCTGTCCCTTTTATTTGAACATATATTTAGTGCAATATTAATTAAATATATGTTCCAGAGACTTAAATCTTCAGTCTCTTTATATGAGAGTTGATTCCTGAAACTCAGCAGAGTTGCAACACCTACTTCTCTGTTCATTCGCTTAACCCAGGACAGCTAACAAAAGGATGATGATGGACAACACTCATCCAAAAAATAGAAAATATCTATAACTGAAAGAAAGGCAGTTACATCCATCTGCCCTGTGGGACCTAACTTCACTCTCAATTGGAAACAGAGTGGCCATCACCATCCCAAAATCCTCAAGATTGAGTAATGAACAAAATAAGGGGAGATGCAAGTGTGGACTAAAACAGAATTATTATTATTTTGGCAAAGGAAGAAGGGAGGGAGTGGGAAGGATTGGTGTAACATGAGGCATTTTGGGGACATTGGAATTGTCTTGAATGGTATTGTAATGATGGATACAGGCCATTAAACATTCTGTCAAAACCTAGAAAATTGTGCAGTTCAAAGTGTAAACTATAATTTAAACTATAGACCATGGTTAGTAGCAATGCTTCGAAATGTGTTCATCAATTGTAACAAATGTACCATACTAATGAAAGATATTGTTAAAGCAGAAAAGTGGGGGATTATGAAGGGGTGGGGTATATGGGAATCCCCCTGTATTTTCAATGTAAAAATTATGTAATCAAAAACTTCTTTTAAAATAAAATTTTAAAAAGAATCATGGAATTACACTACAAAAACAGGGAACCCTATGTTAAATCATGGACTTTAATTGTACAATTATTTAAAGGTTCTATCATCATTTCTAACAAATGTTCCCCACAAATGCAAGGTGTTGATAGTTGTGGGGTATATGGGAATCTTATATTTTATGCATGATTGTTTTGTAAACCCAAAATTTCATGTATAAATATATAATTAAAACAAATAAAAATAAAAATTATCTAAAGCATTGGCCCCTGTTGCCCTAACTGATTACACCACCACCCCTCACAAGCATGCTCTGCAGCCAGCATGTCTCTTATTGTTGGTCCATGGCCCTGTTCTAAAGGGAGAAGAATAAGCCCTATGCACATACTAGAGTGAGTGTATATCAGTGACAATCTAACTGGTGTGATCTTAATGACTGAATCAGAACATTTATCTCAAGCTCTCTCTCCTAGAACATGTCTTGAATGTGGAGACAGCTAAAGTGTGGGAAACAAAAATTAGGTTGAATTGGCCTGGGATAAAGGACTACCTTTATTTTATTTGCATTAAATCATACAATAAAACATTCATGGGGCATGTGAAAATCCATTTCAACGGGTGTAGGGGCATTTAAAATCCTGTAAAAGGTAAACAGTGAGATTCTTAAATCCAGGAACAAGTTCAGGCTCATAAAGAAGCACTCTCCAAGACCCCATGCAGGCTCAGATAAGAAAGAGAGAACAATGCACTTTTCATTTACCTCAGGATGATCTTCTTAATAGGACTAGGCTCTGTAGGAGACCACCAGCCAAAACAGTGCCAATTTA